>JAABNW020077337.1:0-33027 GCA_015164035.2 Radianthus crispa
CTTTTGTTTCCCCTGGGCCTCGTTTTGAATTGCTTTGTTCGTGATCACTCGACCAGAATATCCAAAGTGGGCTATTGCTGTAGGTTGATTGCGTTTCTTGTTTATTTGTAACATATTTCTGTTCCCTGAGGATGGCCGGGAAGGTCGAAAGCTCGGAATAAATTCATGTTATTTATTCATGGTTGATGAAACAAACTACAATGGATATCTCTACAACCTACAAAGAACTCTTTGACTCAATAAGATGTTGTACTGTTTCTAGTTATCTACGCATTGATGGCCGGAAGAGAGGCTGCAAGGCCTGCGATAACAGGAGCCAGCGGCTATATATCATTTTACTTTCAAGACAACGGTCATTTGAAGTACAAGGTACTTGCACTGATGCATTCTGGGCATATTATTATTGTTAAGTCATCATGCATTAATGGTCGCCACCACCACCACTACTTCTTATTATCGCCATTACTTTCATTTTAATCATCACGATCCTTTACTTTCGCGTTTATTCTGCTTTCAGCTCTTTCTTTCTGGCCTAATGCAGCACGTCATCGAGATAACCTTAGAAATGACTCGAAAGCGGCTTGTGAGAAAGTTATCCCGCTCCATAACAGCCGACCAGCATTCTCGTGTGCAGGTACACCCAGCAAACTAACCATTTCCCAACACATTTATTTTTCAATGCCTTTCATGCTGACTGGCGTTTGCATTTCTAAAATAAAGATAGAAGATACTTGGGAAAGACCGACTGCTGCAGAAATAAGCTTATTGTTCAGCGGTGGAATGAGCGTCAACGTGCGTACGGCGCTTTATCGTAGAGGAGAGATGAGAGGTCACGTGAAACAATTACCATACGGAGGTCATCATACTCCCTTTGAAGGTCAGTAGTAATCGAGCGTCCTCCACAAGCGTCTCTCTGACTCGCAGTGGGAGCCTTGGAAAAAGCAAGCAAATAATTGCCAAAGGAAGCCCACCTTGCAAAAAACCACGCCAAAGGAATTAGCCTAATAAGGAATTGCCTACGCATGATGTTAAGGTAGTAAGCTATCATAATTCTGTGTCGTCTTCGTTTAGATTCACCTTTTCTTTTGTCTGGCAATGAAGTCATTCCCAGTACTCGGACAGGAGCGGCGGGGTTGGCCTGGTTATCACTAGACCGTCAGTGTTCACTTCATTATAGTATCCTGCTAAAAGGACTGAATCGAGGACAGAGCAATACTATTACCGCTGACCTGGAGGGATTCGCATTTTTTGGCGAGCAACCGCTGGCCTATGAAAAGGATAGACACCCGCTTCGTTCATTCACGGGGAGTATGGTGAGTATAATCCTTTTCCAGAAGAGTTCAATGAATGGAGTATATGAATATCTCACTGTCATCCCTAGATGTCAGGCGTGGTGCGAGATCTGGATGACACATTCCTGTCTAACATGTTTCGTGGGCGTGTCTACCTCAAAATCAGCAGCAACGACAGTCCACGCGGTGAGCTGCGAAGTCAGATCCAACTCAAAGATGGCCCATGTAGACCACCTATAACCGGATTGACTGGTTCAGCCTGTGTATCTGAGGGACAGACGTACTTCAATGGAGAGGCCTGGACACCAGAATATGATCGAAAGTGTACCACGTGCTTTTGTAAGGTTAGTGCGCATGGCCAACAAACTGCAAGATGACATCACTTTCGTCAAGCATACGTGGTGTTGAGCGCAAATCGACTCAACTCCTTGATTTCTTTAGCAAATCATTTCTTATTTCGTTTTTGAATATTCTTCTCGATTATACCTATTTAGCAAATTGGGAAGTTTTCTAGCTAGGCTGTATCTATGAAAAATCTCTAGTGTTCCAAGCTTAATAAGCCCCGGTAAAAAGCACTATCAGTAGTGAATATGTATTTTCTGTAACGGCGAGCGCCATACGTCGATCCGTGACCCATAATCTCGTCACACACTTATTGTCTCCCACCATGCTGTTTCATCACGTGATTTCACTATTTGCACAACAGATAGAAATCGACCAGACAGAACGTATTTGGTTTGGATTCATGGCGCGCACTTAAAGAAAACATTGCGAAGATAGAAATTTCATATTGTACTCATTCTTTAACGTTAAAATTAGCAACATATAAACTATAGTTATATCTTCTAACCATGATTGGTTTTCTCAGGATTCCAAAGTCAGCTGCTTTCCTATTGTTTGTACGCCACAAAACTGTAGTGAAGCTCTCGTAGTTCTCCCTGACCAATGCTGTCCCGTCTGTCCAGGTAGGTTTCATCAATATCCTTATTATACGAGCGCGCGCTTTTTCCGTGTGTTACAACCTCCTTTACAGTGAAATAGAGCAGATTTCGTATGAGTGGGAAAAGTTCAGTGCCGTGAGCGTGTCGTATCGTAACCTAGGATTTTAATTGCCTGGATTTTCTTTTTACGCGATGTGATTGGCTAAGCACGACACTGCAGTGCCGTGTCCGCGCCGTGACAGTGTACGTGCCGTGAACGTTTCACAGTCATACGGAAACTGCACTAATAGCACGGTAACACACGGTTTGGAAACAGCGCGCTTGAAAGGGCTGTAAAAACATACGGCCGCATAACTAGCAGCTATGTCTTTCATAGCATTTATTGTTCAACAAAATATTACAAAAGGTTTAACTACAAACTTTCAGGACCTTTAAGGCGCTAAAAATGTTCCTGAATTTCGATGTTCCGTCCTGTGACATGACGTAGTATGGGAAAATTGATCCCAAAGCTTTTTTTGTTAGTTAGTTAGTTTGTTTTTTGTGTTGTTGTTTTAGAGATAACATGCAGTTAATTTTCTTGCAGTGATGGAAAGCCAGTTGATCAGGACGTACACAAGTGCAGACCCGCCGAGGATCAAGGGATGTTTCGTTGACCAAGGGAAAAAGTTCTACCCCAGCGGTTCTGTCTGGCATCCTTACGTGGAGCCCTTTGGCTACATGAAGTGTGTCGTTTGTACTTGCCTGGTAAGAGGGCCTTGTCGTTAACGCTAATGCAATAGCTTATTATCACCAATATACAAGGCCAAATAATAAACTGCCTTCAACAAAACTATTCATGATTGGCTGTGAAGGTATCGTACGATCTCTTGCTATATGTTGAACAATTGTATCATTTGGCCTTGTATATTGATGAGGACTGAATAATGACATGACTCGGGCATATTGTTTACTTGTGGCCCTTGTGGCATCACGATGCTATCGGGCCACAACTAAACAATATGCCAACCAAAAGTCATGTTATGTCTTGTTGTGACTAATGTTGACTATGTTCATGATCTGATAGGCCAGCAGTAATGAGATTAGCTGCAGCAAAACTCAATGTGCAAAGCCAAAATGCAAATTCCCAGTCAAAAAATACCAATCAGATTGCTGCCCACGGTGTCCAGGTAAAACTCGCTTTATCATAATTGACTTTCATCACCATCACATTGCGCAATTATATAAAAAACATGGTTCCAGATCATTTCGTAGGGGTTAAGGGACTGATCAGAAAGTATAGGGGAGGGGTGGACCGGCAAAATCAGATACCCTGGTTTTCAAGGGCGAAATAAAAATTAACACTTCAAGTTGTCCCATTTCTACGATGGTCCACCGCTTTTAAGGAGCCCAAAAATACGTGGTCCACCCCCTGATTTTGCCGCCTCCCCTCCCCCCCATACTTTATGACCGGTCCCTTAGTTGTGTTAATTATAACTTGTGCGGCGAGTTTGTTAAGTTCAATTATATGACCACTACCTTAAAGATCTCGTTTTTGATGTGAGTATCGACTTCAATTGTTTTTTAGATCCCAAAATCAAAATCAAAGTAACGAAGCCTAAAGGTAAACTCGCTGTCTATTAATCTACTGTGGGTTTATATTGTCAGTACTGATACTAGTCTCTCCGTATGTAGTGTGTCAGTTTGGTTCTATCACTTACCCCAATGGAGCAAGATGGTCACCATACATGGTACCCTTTGGTCTCATAAAATGTGTCACGTGTCATTGTCAGGTAAGCCACTTACTTTATTTGCCATATCTTGATGCCAGCGAACCTCGAGGGAAACAAGACTCCTTGTTAGGTTCCTGTCTATAGACCTCATCGGTTTGGACCCAATATTTTCCCATTTTAGATCACGTCATTCCTTAGACTTGCAGTGTAAATTTTGTTTGACAGTTACACATCAGGATGCATGAATATGGATTTCACTTTTAAAAACAAAGGATCTTATTCCCGAGAGTGTGACACGTGGTCTGAAATAGGAAAACATTCGGCCCAAGCTGATTAGGTCTATTACGCGCCAAAACATACGCAGTCACCACAAGTTCTAACTCCAACAAGCCTTTTGTTGTTGAATAGACCTTTTCGGTCTATTCCCTAGAGAATATGACTCTTTGTTTAAGTTGCATCCATATCCATGTATCTTCTCATGCACAACCGTTAAACAAAGAAATGATACTCTAGAATGACACGTGATCTGAAATGGGAAAACATTGTAACGCCACCGAAAAGGTCTATTCAAATGAGCAACCTTGCACTTGCATATATAATATCACATTGTTCCATTTCTAATGTGGAATGCCTGTGCTTTGGTTCTTTAGAACAGCAAAGTCAGCTGCGCTACAGTCAAATGCCCCAGTAACTACTGCAAGAGCACTTTTACTGGAACAGCCAGCAAGAGTTGCTGTGTACCATGTAATCCTAAAAAACGTTGAATTCTGGGTTACCTGTGTGTATAACTGGACGAGAAAGACAGGACAAATGCCAGCTTGTCCAGTTAACGACGATGCCACTGATGTTGGTTAAACTTAAGCTAACAAAAATATTCCAAATGAATATTTTGTTTAAGTTAAGCAAGTAAAATAAAGAAAAGAACCATAAATAGGTAAAATAAATTGCTACTATAATGAAAAATATAAGAAACGACGGAACAAGCAAGTTCCAAGATAAACCATCTTACAGAATGTTTTCGAAATGCGGTAAGCGCTGGAAATGAAATTGCAGGCGCAGACACAATCTCGAGGCACTTTTGGCGAGTATAATATAAATGACGTGGATCTTGCACGAAAATGCTTCGAGATCGTGCCGAAAATGCTCCGACAGCTTTTGAAAGCGTTCGCGCATTTCGAAGATGCTAAATACATCCAGCCAATATCAAAAGACTACAAGGCATTTAGTCAAGAGTAAAGTCATTGGCATATATCCCATTTTTAATTTCTCAAAAAAGAAAGAAAAGAAAGGAAAGGAAAGGAAAAAAAGAAAAAAATCGAGGTTCAGGTAAAACTGCGATGCATTGTAGACAAATATGACCTCTTCTTGCATGTCAAACTGAAACTCCTTGCGAGTAAAATGAAATCAAATGACTTTAATATTGACTATGTCTTGTCGTCTGGCCGTTTATCAGAATGTGACTACCTCCTCGACGTTAATCACAGCAATATTTAGATGCTTATTCAATGTATATTCTTGACCAAGATCTTCCATTTGTAAGATGAGGAACCAAATAATAAATGGAGAATTACGATTTATTAATTGCCTTTTTCCTTGTTGGATGGACTTTATACCCGGCCATAGCGATAACTGGGCAGTAGTTATGAGAAGAAAAAAGAAAGAATTGAAGCACACATCAGTTCTGAGAAGGATTAACATATTACAGACTGGAAACTCGTTTCCACGTTTAATTTTAAAAGACTCATTAATACACTTTTCCTAATGTTATTAATGATTTGAATGGTATGCCAAGTGTCCGAGTATTTTTAAGGAACTTGGAATTCAAAATCGATGATCTTGTTGGATTATATATGTTTCAACCCAGCTTGTTGTTGTCGATGGCTAGATGTTTGATTGGTTTAGCTTGTCCAGGTAGATCAATGCTCTTCTTTTCGGACTTGATTAAGTTTGTTCTACTTTAACGCTGCTGCCAGCAGAGTCTATGATCGAAATAAAAACAATGTTACCTCCCTGGTATAGAAACTAGCCGGATACTAGCTGAAATCTTTGCATCTTTATTTAGTTCACTTCTATGTCACAAAGCAGGCTGGATACAATCGAATGAGGTTTCAAAATGCACATATAGCTACAGTATCTAGTTGGTTTTTAATGGCGGGTCTTGCTGCATAGCAAACTAAGCATTTTTCTTTCTGGATAGAAGAAAAGTATTCTTTTGAAATCAAAAATATATATGCAGAACAGCTTCAACATGGTCATCTGATATGTTATCCCAATCAAAGTAAACCACAGTGCACCCCTCCATGTCTAGAACAGAAAATGTTTGGGGAGGGGTGGCTAAACAACCAACTCTACCAAATACCTTCATCAAAATGATATGTGTGACAAAGTAATGTCTAATTGACACGAAAACTTATATCAATTGTGAATTTTTAATATAAAAAATCAAAACCCTTAGGAACTTAATGCTAAGCATTGCACTTTCTATTGACAATCATGGCAACCAGAAGGCTAGTACCGGTACCTACTAGATACCTGTATACTTAACAAATCAAAGTCAGTTTTCTATGGGTCTGTAATGTAATTGAACATGAAATGATGTCAAAAATGATCCAAACTCAAGTGGAACCATGAGGCGCAGCAAGTGGTTTCACTGCAAAGTTTGGATCATTTTTGATGTCATTTCATGCTCAATTACAGTACAGATCCATAGAAAACTGACTTTGATTTGTTTTTACCATAACAAAGTAAAAAAACAAGCTAAAAAGATGAGAAAGAGTTTGAAAAAATCTGTTTCATCCGTGCACGCGCTCATTGGCGTGACGATGGCATAAGCACAAGCAGGTCTGGCCTCTAATCGACCATAGTTTTTAGCAATCAGCAAGCAAGAAATTTACAAGTTATGGTAAAAGTGACTACTGATGAAGGAATATTTGTTCTTCATTTCCTTCTGGTGAAAAGCAAGTCAATGATATAATGAGAAAAGAAAAAGGAGTTCACAATCCTTCTTATTTTTCAGCAAGAGTCACCATGCTTCTCTACTCCAGTACATTTCTGGGTTCATGGTTCTGGCCTGGGTGGCAGTGTTGGGCAGATGTGGACATCATTCCCTGTCACCCATGTTTCTGTAACGCTGCCTTTCATAATCTACATTTATTATAAATTACACTATCTTCTTGTTTGTATATATAAGATGAGTCTTGGCATGCGAGAAGTGAAAAAGCTTAGCAGCTTTCTTCATGGTTATCTGTCACATCTCACTACATTTCATTGCCTTATCCTTGCCTCGTAGATTCAGTTCAAAAGGGTATAATTGTGTGATTCTTCTTGGAAAAGATTACACTGAATATAAAACAACCTACTAGGAACTAACAACATACACTAGTATATTGATGGCATCACTTGTAAGTCTTGTTCCCATCTTATCTGATGCTCATCCAATCTACATGGTTGTGTTTAGTGTTATATATTATACATGTGATTTAAGATTTAATAACATTGCCTGTGTCTTCTTTACCCCTGTACTTCTTCTTTCCCCAGGTGAATGGAAGGTACTTGTACTTGATCATATGCTGAAAAAAGAAAAGTGAAGTTCCTTAATGAGTGTTTCTGATGTTGTAGGTATCCATTCCACGTCTGCCATAGATAAAAGATACCTCTAAAGATCTGCTGGGAGTACACATCAGGTCACATACCTTAATTTGTCTCTTCATCGTAAGAATAAAAAGAATAATGAAGTACATGACGAGTATGGGCCAGAAGACTGGGATGTTAAGGAATTCAAAGAAAGTACAGCACAATGCTATAACAATGCCTCTTGTTGCACCATACCTATTGAACAAGATCACTGTCAGAACTAACAAGAAAGACTAGTTATACACATGAAGGGGAATACCAGTTACCAGAATTTAAATTCAGGTAGTCTTCTAATGAAAGGCCTAAACTCTTCATCAGCCTTGGTAGGTAGGGCTGGACCATCTTCATCATATTCTATAGAGAAATATCAAAAAAGGATTAGGTAGACATATAATAGGGTGGTTTAGCTACTGTGGGAAAGAGTTACTATAAAAACATTTGTATTGGTAAAGTATCACAAGATGAGAAAGATGCACTGAAAAGAATAGGCTTGTTCTCACCTAGATCTTCCAAGGCTGGGTCTATTCTTGGTGATAAAAAGGCAATTAACAAATTTAAATGGTAAATACCAAGGGCATATGTTATAATATACCAGCCCTGAAATACAAAAAACAACATATTTCAGGATATTGCCCCATTTATGAACTTCTGAATATATTCTCTATGTGCCAGGCATACCCTTTACATTCTATATTCTATGCTTACCTGAAGTAAAAATACTCTAATGAGATAAACTATCATAAGCACCAATGTAGCAACCCATCTTGGGGCTAGGTGAGGGGTTGTATCATCAAGAAATTTTTGATATTTCTAAATACAGTAAATTAATAAAACGAGTTAGTATCAAGCATTTAGAAGCCTTCACTATCATATATGTTAAAACAGGTCTAAAACACCTTTTTTTGCTGCTCAACAATGTACCTTTTCCAGTAATGCTTGAAAACAAGGCTTCACAACTAGGGTACACATGCTCTTTGCAGGTTTCTTTTACAGCTATTTGCATTAGAGTGTGCAATGTACATTTTCCTCTCCTTTGTTGCAAACGTCTCAATGTTGTGTTGCCAAGTCGAGAATTTCACATGGAAATGTGTTGTTCAGGCATTAGCAACACAACGTTGAGACATTACCAACAAAGGCAAGAAAAATGTACATTGTACACTCAAATGCAAATAGCTTTGGCATTTCAGAGGTTTTCTCTTGAGATTGTGAATATCTTGCTTTATTTTGCTTCCTCTTGAGCCATATTTCTCTCCATTATGTTAACAATAATTTGGGGAAACTATGGCCATGAAGCCTCTTTTCTGAGCATTCCCCATGTTGTACAAAGCCAATTCCACTGGATTTATCGAGTCTTTGACTTATCAAGTAGACACTGTTTGTCTTTCAGATTAAGAATGTTAAAGTCCTCCATTAAAATATAGTATATTAATACACTTTACGATGCAAATGTACCTGTGAAATTGTCTCAAAAAACTTCTTTACTGCATTAGGTGAAGATGATGTGACTTCATCTGGTGAATCCATGCTTTGCCAAGATAAAAAGAAATGTTAACATGTTACAACCAAACTTAGATTGATTGGACATTGTCTTCTGATCAAGAAGAGTTTTTAACATATACTCATGAACTTGGGATATGGGTTCTATGACATCATGATGGTTGACAAGGTGTTGACAGATAGATGCCTGACAACAAACACTTTACTCTTTAATGCACATTGTACTGAATATTTATATATTCTAATAAAAAGAACATCATAAGATATTTCGACAACTTCGTGGTCTAATCATATGAAAAAGTGGTACAAGTTTCTCGTCTCTCACTACGCGGTTTATATTATGAAATTGCATAATTTTTTAAGTTCACTACCATTGCCTTTCTAATTCTGAAATGTTGATCTTCTAGTAGATTAAGACTAATGAATCTTCTTGCTCTTTGTATGCACACAGAACAACGTGTTGTGATCAAGAAAACTAAAGACAAGACAAGGATTGAATAACGGGATTTTGAGTGATCATTATGCCCATCAGAGGTGCCTGTGTTTACACGCATACAGGTAAGCGATTCAATCATCTTACAAGATATTTAACACATAGACCTAAATAGATGATAAAACGTCTGTTATTCTACTCACTTACCTGGCTAGTATGGGTTATTTTGAAGGAATTTTGGAGAGTTTTTAGTGACATTCACCGGCTTTCCTCTCCTTTCGCCACGTCACTAAGTCAGCAGACTACCAATAATAGATATGCGCAATGCGCAGTATGCTGAACACACAGGTAACCCGAAATAAGCCGAAGGAAATGCACTTATTGGACAAATTTCGACAAATTCTTGTTGTCATAGCAAAGCCACTTTTAAATTAAGCCTTAGGGCATGGACAGTAAAAGAACCAGAAGTCTAAAATCATATTAAAAATGTCCATTTCCCCAGAGTCTCTCTAGTCCCTTGTGTGCAAACTGAAAAGATCAAAGGCTCTGGGTAGGAGTGGACTGGGCTAGAGGTAGGGAGGCAAGAAGGGAGGTACAGTTTCAAGTTCTCTTTAGCACTGTGTTAGCCTCAATTGTGTGCAAGATATTCAGAAGTGAGAGCCAAACCTGTGGAATTCCATAAAACTACTGCATTGTTTAGTTCTATACATTCCTCATGTCGTCATGCATAGATAGCTACCATGGGTTACTACTGGTTCTATAGAATATATTACATGCTATTGAGGCTAACACAGCACAAAAGAGAACTCAAAACTGGAGTTTTGATATTAGAAATGGGACTATATCTGAATCACATGAGAATATACACTGACATATACCCACATACGGTGTTTCAATTTACCTATTTCCAACTGTTTTACCTAACACACCGACACAGTCTACACTAGTTTCTACTAGTCCACACTGCATTAAAAAATGCAGAGAAACAAAAGAAGAGAATATGATTATTGTCTAATAAATTTTTATTTTACAGTTGTTTTTAAAGCTCATGTACAGTGGGGTGACTTTACTTCCTGTCTAAGCTAACCAGGAAAAAAGAAAAAAAATATTAACTCAAAATTGTTGTCATTCTGGTAAAGCACAGATGTTTCCTTGAATTTTTCCCCCTAATTCTCAATACTTTATGAGAAATGAATCCTCTCATTTAATGAATTGACCAAAGAACAACAAAATGTTTGAGCAAAGCTATTTGTTCCTTCTCTTTCCAGATCAGGATATCACATGTACATGCAAGGATGTTACTTTGTGCATGGCTATGCCACTCTTTGGTACATGCTTGAATATTTGGCTTTGAATGTGACTGGATCTCTGGACTACTAGTCTAAATTAGGCCCGCCCAATTAGGATCATCTGGATCAACACTGGGATCATAAGCTGGATCAAATTCATGCCAGTTTTCATCTTCAATGTCAAAGTCATCATCAAATTCATCATAGCCTTCATAATCCTCATAGTCATCATAGAAGTCATCGTAGGGATCATAATCATAGGAATCATAATCATCCTCATCATATTCATCATAGGACATTTCAGTGTAGTCTGGAATAACACTTTGACCATCAATCCTAAAGAACCGCCATAAAAACTGAAGCTTGTTTATTCCCAAACTCCCCTGAGAACTAACTACAGTTCCACTGACACAGACCAGATAGCCATGGTAATTGGGTGGGTTCTCTTGCCGATAGCCTCCTCCTGGTCCTCCATAAGGACCATATTTACTTCCCTTGTTGGTGAAAAATGTCAGGCAATCAATCATCCATCCACTCTGAGAATCTAGTTTAATGATTCTCTCATCTGTCTCCAGACGGAACTGCTCTTTAGTACTTCCCTTTTCATCACCATGCATGTAGGATTTTCCATTACTGTAGTAGACCTTTATTCCACCAATGACTGGACGCCCATCCCAGCTGCGGATCCACAAATCCATTCCAGTAACAAAGTCAGTCTCACAATTGATCTTTTCCTTATCAGAGAAAGCATCCGGTTCATCATTAACTTGCTCGCCATTAGCTAGACGTCGTCCTTTCCATAACTGGTACTCTCCACATGGTCTTGGCTTGGTCCAGTCATCCTCAGATGACTCTTCAGATTTCTTTTCTTGCACCACTGCTAACTTTGATTTCTTCTCTTTCTTTGATAGAAGAGCTTTGTCTATCAAAGCTTTACACTCTTTACTTTGCAGTGCATCATTAGACTTCAAGGCATGGAGCTTTTTGTTTTTCAGAAGTGGTAGACGTATGCATCCCAGAAGTTCGGCAGCTTTTTCATGAACTTCTTGATTGTGTTTGAGGTATTCAAAGACTTTATCCAACATATATTCTTCCAGCTTTCTTCCCAGATAAACAACTTCTTTCTTCTCTACCAGTATATGCTCAGCGCCCATCACCTCCTTCATCAATTTGAAAGGAATATTCAAGAATGCTTCATTTTCTGCAAAATTACTAAATCGTAGAAAACAGTGTTTTTTGACGTGATCTTTGAGCTTGCTCTGGTGGAATTGGTCTGCGACTTGAAGTATCTGAATGGCATTATCATCGCTCATGTTTTGCTTCAGGAAATCCCCACAGCTCTTCTCTACAAAGTCAAAACCTTGCAGAAAGTTCGCTCCAGCGAGTACCTCCACTACATTATCAGCTGATATCTCTATTTTTCCCGTGTAAGCATAGTCCACAAGAGCTGTTCCAACAGTGCTATCAAAGACTGGAATTTCCAATTTTTGCTGAGATCCATCGATAAAGTTCGAAGAAAACATGGCTTCAAAATAACGAGAAGAAGATGCTAGAACAACTTTGTGTGCTTTGATCTCTTTGTCTCCAAACACTAATGTGACATCACAAAACTTTTCGTCTTTGAAATTTTGGTGTAGACCAAGTAAAATGGCAGATGAATGCTTCTTGTCTTCCACCTTCTTTGCTTTTGCATCAGGCAAAGATATAGAACGGAGAGAAGAAGGGTTTTTACAAGGCTGTTTTTCAGTTTCATCATTACAAGCTGCCATGTCTGTAAAACATCAAGACACCTTTTACTGCTCTGCCTGAGCCCGCACTACCCTTAGCGCCTGGTCAGCAAGTGTGAGCAGCACATTCCCATAATACATTGCGTTTTTCGTGTGTATGGGGGGAGGGGAGGCACATTAAAAATTGTTATGAAAATAAGAATTCTTAAGTTCTACTGCTATGAAAATCGCTCAAACTTGGATTGAGCCGAAACCTCCCAAGTCCAGTACTCTTTAAAGTTCCAATAATCACTGTACGAAGTTTTTCTCAATATCCAGGACGAAAGTACAATATTTTGACAGTTACTTTTTGGAGTCTGTGAAGTCATTGACATCCAACATTGCTGCATACATTTCTTTGTAAATAAATCCTTGGTTTATTTTATTCCTATTCCCAAAGGTCGGCTGATGTGCTCATTTCACATTACTCGGTGACTACAATTTATATGTGTTTGAGAATTTTTTCTTTACTGACATTTTGATCAAAATTTTGATTGAAATTCTTTCTTGGTATATCTGGCTATTTGTAATACATCATTGATTATTGTATGATGATTTACAACACCTTCTGACCAGTCTTTAGCAAGATATTCTTGGTTTTTCCATACCTAAGGGCATCATGCACAGTACAAGAGCCAGAAGTCTAAAATCAGATCAAAAAATTCATTTCCCAGAGTCTCATTCCTCGACACAGACCAAAAGTCTCACAGGCTCCAAGTACAAGATCACAGACATGCTCTTAGGAATAATTTAATGATGGAGCAACATAACCCTCAAGTATCGAGCTCCTCACTTACTTTTTCCCCTTCCCTAGAATGCCTGATACTCTGCTTATTAAGCAAATTTCTCTATATCATCCAACACATACTCACAGAACCCTGTCTTTAGTAATTCTTATCAAAACACAAGGCATATTATCAAATGGCAAGCGTGATGTTTTATTAAAGCCAAGATGTGTTGCCCAACTTTCTTCCACATACATACTTTACAAGATGGAAAACATAGACAAAGGTGTTGAAAACAATCTCAAACATTAGAAAAAAACCATGATTAGAAAAGTAACTAACTAAACTGTTAACAAAGTTGGGAATTGAACTGCTAGAAAGGTTTTGAGAAATTTAGTTGCTAGAACAACCCCAGGACTAAGTTAACAAAGTGTGTAAATAAAGCTTTTAAGGTATATTGATAAAGGAAAAATAACAAATATTATGGAAAGTATTAATCATGGTTTCATCTAGTTGGAGGAAATTATGGATTATCCTTTTTTCTAGCCTGCAAACTGTCTAGCCAATGCTTTTAGGTCTTGTTAATTTTCAGGTGTGACATCTGAAGATGGAGCTTGTTCTCCTTTTTCTTGACTTGGTGGTTTTTGTTCATTTTCACCACTTGGTGGAGGGCGCCTCCTTCGGTAACGTCTGAATCTTCTACGCGGAGGTCTTCTTCCATCCTCCTCCTGTCCCTCTTCATCGCCTTCCTTCTTCTCCCTTTGGTCGTCACTTCTATCTTCGTTGTCACTACGAGGACGTCTAAAATAATTATACATGCAGTAGGTATACCAATATTAAGTGCAAATATTAAACTATAGCAGGCACCACACAGTACAGAGACATTTTGTAGAGCCCTTGTTGGCACAAGCCACCAAGTAGATAGGCAACTTGATAATATAGAAATTCAACAAAAATTATTCAAGCCAATAGGTAAGAGACATTGTATTTGTTGTCATTTATTTTTACCAATTTTCTTGATGATTTAAAAGATGTTTTAGGATACGTATTTTGTACCTTTGTCTATATCTTGGACGGCGTCTACGGGGTGGTCTTTGCTCCTGGTCGTTATTGGGTGAGCCATCCTGATCATGTTGTTGACCTTCCCCAGTGCTGTCTGCACCTGAATGTTCCTCTCTCCTTGGACCCCGGTATCTTCTCCAGAAGGGACGTCTGTCAATCAATCATAGGTATAATAAACCAAATGTCACAAACATAATAAATAGCTTGAACCCATTGGTAGCAAGGCCAATAACTCAGAGCGTATATTAAATAATCACTGTCAATCATTTAAAGCCAATTGTTCATCTTTGTTGTTGGCAAGGCATACAGAAGCACAACTGCTGCAACTTGGGAGACAATATTGGCTATACCTTCTTCTCCTTGGAGGAGGTTTTTCACCAGCATTGTCCCCAGAGTCTGTTCCCTTGCCCTCTTGATCTTGATCGCCTTCTTTGGCATCTCCATTTGTAGCGCTGTCAGGTCTTCGGCGAGGGCGGTTCCTTGGTCGGCGGTAGTAGTAGTAGTTGTATCTATTTCTACGGCGATCAGGTGCATACTTGCTACCCTGTACGGGGTTTCCTTCCGGACCAGTTACATTAGCGGCTTCCAACCCCTTCAAGATATAACATACATTAAAGGACTCAATAGAAAGAAATATATTTAAAACAAGGCTGTCAGTGTGTTGCCTACCTTAGCACCAGAGACTACATCAAACTCAACTACTTCTCCATCTCCAACACTTCTAAGGTACTTTTTGGGGTTGTTCTTGGAAATGGCAGTCTGAAAAATGAAAGTAGACTAATCTTTTAATCACACGCATCATATGCTAACCTCGTTGATAGTTACCTTCTCAAGCATGGTCTGAATGATTTGGTAGCAATGAAAGTGTAAACATCATTAACAATGCAAGTCAACATGCACTTTGTATAATAAGTGGACTAATTAAACCAAAAACTTACAACAATACTTTGTAAATAAGTTCTTCATTAGATACAAAAATGCTTTTTCTCATCTTATTTGTCTTTGACCTTGTTATGGTTAAAAATACGCTGCCTTGGTATTTTCACTTGAGTTAGGATCATTTTTGACATTTTCAATTACAAAACCCATAGAAAATACCCGGAGAAAACAGATGTTCTTTCACTCCTCATCCCCCCGCGAAAGTAACGGCTGAGCAACGAGCCGGGAAATTCTGTACTGATGATGTCACGCTACCCAGATTTGGGTAGTGTTTGTGATTGGCTGATGTAAATATGAATAAATTAGCCCTCAAATTGCGTGACAATCTTACTAGCTTGGTTTAAACGAAAATTTCATTTCCAAAAGGCTTCTTATTCACAATTCCTATTATATAAACCCTAGTGTCATACACAGTGCACTTTATCGACAGCAATACCCGTTAAAGCCTTCGAATACAAACTTCATTTGAGATCATAAACCTCCAACGATCATTAACCAGTGTTGACTCCGGGGCCATTGTGGTCCGAGTAGCATAATGTCATCAAGTATGGAATTTCTCGGCTCGTTGCTCAGACGTTACTTTTGAGGGGGGTGAGAAGTGAAAGAACGTCTGTTTTCTCAGGCTACATAGAAAACAGACTTTGATTTGTTAGTTTTCTATGAACTTGTTTTTTCTTTCATCGTAGCTATACAGATTATATGAATTCGCTTAGTACTTATTTCCAACTAAAAAGGCTTAATAGACAGAAGGATTTACTTTTAAAGATTGAAAAAGTTTCAAAAATATACCCCACGAACCCCCCCCCCCCAATAACTCGCTTGAAACATCGAAGTGGAGATGGCAACATCAAAATTCTTTACAAGGACCACAAAAGGAATATTTGTTGCCTGCTTCTACTCAAAATGTCCCATCAATGTGAAAAATAAAGCTCTTTTTGGAATCTGCCTCCAGTCTATGGTACCAGTTCTGTTGCGTGAAAGATCAAGAAAGGTAGTCATTGATACACCCCACATGAGACGAGTGACGATCAATTTCTCATATAAATATGGCAACACGCTTTCTAGTAGTAACAATCCTTATTGATAGCAACTTTGTTGGTCATTTGGGAGGTATTCGGATTGACCTTGTTCATGTCAGTGTAAACTACGGAAAAATATCGGCATAATTAAAAGTCTGCCATTAAATCTATTATGTTTCAGTGCCAACAGCTCACTTAGTGAGTGCACAAGCAACATTCCCTCACAACTCATTCCTATGCTTCGCTTATCCACGAGTTGAAAAACAAAAGGATATACTTTTGCTCTTTAGAGAAGATGACAGCATAGTTATTCATCTTACAAAAGAATATCTGATTGTGAAGTAGAAAAACTGGCAAGAAAATAGCTAGAGGCCCACAAATCAAGTAATCTAGTATAGGTTAACAAAGGTCTTCAAACAGAATGTTCATTTGTCCAATCTATTTCAAAACTGACAGTGTGCACATAAAATATATACTTTGGAAAAAGTCCTAACTCTGATCAAGAAATGATAAAATTTTTATAAAGGTTTAATATATCGTTAAATCCTTGATGTTAGAACCTATCTCTTTGAAACAAAGACCTGCTGGTACTGAGTCAAGCCTTTCGATGATACAAAAGAATCAAATATGGCCTTCAGATTAACCTTGAAACCCAAAAGTTACTGATCAAGCCCCACAAAAGCACAAAGTATGAATATGATGCTGTATGAACCAAAAGTTAGGATGATGTTAAAATTCCAAGGTGGGCTTCAAAAATACCATAAATAAGCTTAAATACTACAACCCATCAAGGAAAACAAGATATCGAGACTTGTATGTGTTTATAGGTTACTTTTTTGTAAGGTGAAAAATGCTTTCTCCAAAATAAAGATAAGATTCCAAAGATAAAAGATGTTGTAGCCAAACAACGCCATAAATACACAACTGCTTACAAAACGTACCAACAAGACAAGACCAAATCTACAAGTTCATTCACACAGTATCGTTAAGTTTTGATAAGTTCTTTAACGACTTATTACCTGGTGAACAAAGATATCTTCCTTGTTGTCATCTCTGAAAGAGAAACAGGAAAAGCTAAGATCACATTGACAATGACTAGACTGGTGTTATGCTAATTCACAACGGCTACTTGATATTTAATTATTTCGTCATCGCCTCGCGACCAGCACTTTTGTGTGACCAGTTTTATTTCAAACTTCTTGTTGGTTAAACTGCCAACATCTAAGCTTGTGAGTGGCTAAAACTAACCAATGAAGGAATGTGGTGACAAAACATGTGCAAAAATGTGGTTTTAATGAGTACAAACCTGTTGATGAAGCCATAGCCATTCTTTACATTGAACCACTTCACTGTGCCCGAAACTTTGGTAGCTAAAACACCAAAATACCACGTCAAACTCACAACTGAAAACTCCCAAAGGCTACTCTAAGCCTTGTGGAATCTCAAAAGTGTAACTACAAGTACAGAGATGTGCTATTAAAGTAGAAAAGCTGTCGTGACAAATGCATATTCAAATGAGCGCATGTTTGCTCGAGTTGCACATGTTCGCGATGTCGCTTTCGTTTGTTCACAAAATTCAAACTTTGTCGCGCAAAAAACTCACCAATGACTTTCTTTACGGGTTCTTCTTCTTCAACCTTAACTTCTTCAGCCGTAGTCATTGTCTTTGATGGTATTTGCCGCCTCTTAGGGCTTGCGCTACTGATGGTAAGATGTTAGAAAAGATGGTTACTCGCGTCCTTGTCCGTCTCTCCGCAGCGATGGATGGCGGTGTGATTGGTGCCTTGTTGCACAACCCACGAGCCTTCCCGAGTCACGCGAGGCGTCATGGGAGTGGCTGACGAACAATACGCGACCACCTGCCGACACCCCGCGGAAACTATCCGAACATAACCGAACATCAATTTTCCTGATTCTAAGTAAACAGCAAGGGAAAAAAATATCCAAAAAAATTTAACATTTTTATCTCATACTAACGTTTCTTTTCTTTAATATGAGATTTTTAAATTTTTAAAGTCAGAAAAATATCCTAAGAGGTAAAATAAAAGCTAAAGAGTAAAAGGAATAACTAAGTTTTTTTGACATACAGCTTAAATATAATTACAGTTGTACCAAGCTGTTTCCTTTGATGCATTTGTCATTAATATCCATTATTAACAACAGATCAGCCCTGTGGTTCGCGAGAGACTGGTGTCCAGTACACTAATTCAAGATGGCGGCTGGCCGGCTGCACCAGATGGAATACTTCCTTCAAGGTTCTGTTAACAAAAGTAATGTTGAAAACCTGCTGTGTAGGCTCGAGGGACTTTGTGATAATACATCAAATGAACGGGACAAGTTTTCCGATCATGAAATCTTCTATTCATTACGTGAGTTCATTTATTTGTTAACCAGCATGTCTATATACTTGTCAATGTTAAGCCCCCTCCCCCCCGGGGGAAGAAGGGAGACCCACGAACATACCACGAGGATTTGACATTCTTCACTATCTCAAGCGTCAAATTCCCTTCCTTTGGGACGGCTGCTGATTTCAAATTCCCCTTCCCCAGGAGTTAAAGTTATCCAATGTTCAAACACATCTTGCGTGTAACTTTGTCAAATATCCCCACCCTTGGGAACTTGTGCTATGTCAAATATCATCAAATCCCTACCCAAGGGAAATAACGTAGGTTGCATCTAACCATCCACACACATGACAAAAACATGTTTTGTCGGCCAATCAGTTTGCCGCTTGTGTGTTATGACGATGTTATGAAGGCTATATTGGACTCATCTGCTAAAAATGCCTCTAAATAACCTCAAAAGGGAAAAAAGTCTAGATGTATCGAAGTATTTCCAACAAAGTATCTTTTCTAATAACATTTTTTAATGACTAGATGAATTGGTAGTACGTACAAGGTCATGGGAACATACTGGATCACTAACAATATCACAAGCCAAACTGAATAATTGTGCACATGCCAAAAGTGGCAAACGTTGAAGTTTTGATTGGCTGACAAAACATGTTTTCATCACTTCTGTGGATGTCTAGATGGAACCGACCAGTAAATAAATGTCAAATCCCCCAGGTATGCCTGTGCCCCCTGGGCTAATTATTGACAGGTGCATAATACTCATGCCATACATATACTTAATATTTAATTTTGATTGTAGGTAACAACAATAATCTAGTCACTCTCAGGGCAAGACATTCTTTGGTGGACCGTGCTGCTCCATGGTATGCATATACCTTTTCTATTTAGATGGGGGAGGGGAGGGAGGGGAAAGTAGATAACCTTCACACTCCTCATCAGACAACTGATCTTACCTAAATTATGAACTGATTAGTGGTGACTGTAGCCAACCTTTTATGCAATAAATTGTTCAGGTTACTGCGCTATGTTGGACAGGCAGAAATGGGTGACAAGAACAGAGCAACTCTTTTACGTAGCTGTGTTGAAGTTGAAACTAGTGATAATCTTTCTGCTTTTCTAGAGGAACTTGGCTTCAAGTGAGTCCAGAAGCATATATTGAAGAAATAGAAAATGGGCACGTGTGCTGTGTGCAGTTATAAAACACACAGGGATTGGCAGAACACAAGAGAAGTGTTGGGAGAAGCATGATGCAAAGTGGAGTGCTTTGCTCAACACTTCCCCCAAGTGCTTCATAACTGAACACAGCATAGCAAACAAGTTTTCTATTTCTTTTATAAAATACAAAGAAAAGATTTTATGCAAACACATGTGCTGTGTGCTCTCATAATGCATGCACATGTGGTCAGTTTTGGCCAATCAGAACATGAGATTTATATCAGTTATAAGAAATCATGATTAATTTGGGAGACTGATGAAAACTATTCTTTACAATCAGTGTTATTGAGTTCCTTTTCCTTTTTTTGACCCACAGATTTGATTATGAATTTGTCTTATCTGGGTATTATTTCCACAAAGGTCACATAAGAATTACAGTCAGCCAAGTTTTTAGGGTAAAATGAATAATTCATTGATATTTTATGCCGCCTCACACTTTGAACATTCATCATATTTTCTCCTCAACCCCCAACACCCCTGCCATAACACATACTGGTCATCACAAACAAACTGAATGCATTAAGAAAGGAAAAAGATACTGTACACTCATAGTTCATCATTGGTTTGTTTTCAAGCTACCTGTGGTTGGTGACACAAACAATTTACAGTTAGCATCAGAATCATATCTTGTGGAAGTAGGCCTAACAACAGCAGTCCAGCAGGTATCATCACTTCCAATAATTGAATGTTTATTCCTATAAAAACTGTGTGCTCATTTTTATTGTATTCTAATTACTAAGGACACAGTTGCTGAGGACATCAAAGCTTTTGCAGAACATTTAAAACCGTATCCTTTTGAAATGCATCAGATAACAAAATAATCTCAATTAGAAAAAGCCTACTAATGGTCTATCACCAATTGAGTGCTCTGATTGGCTGAGCTACTAAGGGTCTATTAGTGATTTTAAGAGCCCAAAATAAACTATTTCATGCAAATTTCAACATTTTTCCATTCTTTATTGGACCAGTTACTAAGTTTGTACTAAAACAATTAGACCTCTCACCCTCGTGGCCTAAGAGTAAATATCAGTAGCCAATTTGGCCTTCGGCCTCATGGCTATTGACTCATAGACCATTTGGACTCGAGGACTAATTGTTAAATATTAAGCAGTTATAATTTATAGATACTTTGCTGATGAATTTTCTTGACTATATGCAAGCCTTGTCCAGTTGGAGAAAGTTGATCACAGGAAGCTTTTACTGATGTCATGACAGAAGACCATTGGACTATCAACTGAAGATATGATATCTGACATCATTTGGAGAAGGTTTGCCAGCATCATAATCTGTAGTAACCCATACAGTCAATTAGCAATGTAGTAATGGAGTATTTCATCAGTTCTTAGCAGAGAAGTTTGGTGGCTGATGTCAACATACAGTGGAATATTTGCTAGTTGTGGTACATGTTGTGATATACTCATGGTCATGGGCATAGCAAGGGTGGCAAGGGGGATGATCAACCCCCCTAAAATGTTTGGAACAAGCAATTCTTCTTTGATGTTAGCTGTACTGTAGGGATGGAGGTGGACACCTGCCTCCCTAGAATCGGCATCCTTGCTACGCCCCTGATCATGGTACTGTGTAATGCCACTAGCCCAATACATAAAGGATGGTAAATATGAACAAAACATTATCTTTCACTTCCTGGGGAAATTGGAAGGCATGTATATGTACCCAGTGGCTCCAATGTAATATGAATATCAGTGGATTATTGGAAAAAATATGAACTTATAAGCACTGCTGAAGATCAGAGTGCAGATAGTTGTAGTACTTGAAAGCTGCATTGTGACTGGAAGAAGTAGGTATTCCACATAAAGAGCCAATGTGAGCAGGGTAGCAACACTTAATGTTGTAGGAGATGAAAAGGCAGAGAAAGCAAGAGCAAAGTGAAAGAATGTCAGATAAGGATGAAGTGAAATAAATTAAAAAGAAATGACGAAAAGAAAGGAAGAGAGAGAAAAGAAACAAAAAAGCGAGGAAAAAACCCCCAAGCCATTTGATTTGTCAATGGTGAACAATAAACCCTAAGGCATTATTGATGAAGAAATAGCAATCAATCTTTTCATTAATGCCGTAATCTGTGTCCGTTGCACCGCCTAAATCGGGAAGATATCAGAGTTTCCTGCTTTGTTACGACACTGCCAAGACTAAGAGAAGCCGCTGTAAACGAAAATCGAATATGTCATCTGTTTATAAGCATTTCGTTTTGGCTGCACGATTCTATACTTGATACACTTATTTCAAAAAACGTTGTCGGTCGGCGATCTGAAATCTGTGACCGAAAGGAATTGTGGACTTCCAGCTTTTCATTCAAAATTGAAAGTGAATAATTTTCTAGTTAGTAGCTTACAGCAAGTTTAATATACAAATATACAAACACCTATATAAACGATAAGTTTGATTTTAAACTTGAAAAAAGGTGCTTTTCTAGCCTCCCACGATTCCTTTCGGTCACAGATTCCAGATCCGCCGACAGACTACGTTTTCTGAAATATTGTATACTATTTTAAAGGTTGTGATGGGTTTGTATCATCATGGGCGGATTGAAGTGGTACGGGACTTTTAAAGTTGTCCCTTGAAAACTCCTAATAATTATTTACTTGTTGTATTTATGATTGTGAACATTTTTGAGTCAAGAGAAGTTTTGTTTGTGTTTGGATCAGGGTCGTAACTAGGGGGGGGGGGGAGCACAGGGTGCACGTGCCCCCCTCATTAGAGCAAAATGTCCGCTTTTTATCACCATTTGTTAATTGCTTGAAAAAATCACAGGTACACAACTAATGCAAGATATACATGCATATGAAAACAGCTAACATTTGCGAATAAAAAAGGCTAGAACGGCTCTACTCTCAATACTACTCATAGGTCCATTTTTATTCGATGTCAGACTAGCACCCTCCCGGTAAATGTTCTGGTAATACGGCCCTGTGGATACAATCGTTTTGACACTCATTGTTTGAAAGAAGAGGGCAGTGGACCAGATGAAAAACAGCTTTAGATAACTCATTTGTTATATGCGAACCCTTTTTAAGTGTTCAGGTTTTTTTCTCTGATTCGTTTTCCAAAAGACGCTTTCAAATATTGACAGTGATCTCTTATCGGGCAAATAATAATTCTTACTTACCGGTTTTTAGTGTGAATTGCGCTAAGGGGTAAGTGGTTTGTCTATCATTTCCGTTTTTCCTCCCTTTTGTTTCTGCGATGCCAACAATCGCCAAGTAGAGCCAGTACAAGACGAACTCAAAGGAAACTCATTACGAGGAATAAAAGTTTAAAGTGCGACTACTCTAACCAAAGCCACCCAGACAAATTTTCCACAAATTATCCAATGACGTTCGAGGATTTGAACAATAGAATCATCCCAAATGTTAGTATTTTTTATTTATCTACGTATATTGTGCTTAAAACTTGGTTTGTTTGTGATCAAAAAAATGATCTGAAACAGTTTGTGATGATTTAGGATGATTGTACTGCAGTTGAACAGTCACAAAGTCGAAGGAAAACATTTGTGGAAAATTTGTTTGGGTGGCTTTGGTTTGAGTAGACGCACTGTAAATAATTTTAGTTTTTCAGTTAAAGAATAGGCTACAAGTTTTTAGCAAAGTTGTTTGATAAAGTTTCGCTTAATAGACCAATATAATGTACGAAAGTGACATCAGTATTTGACAGGAATTCCCCCTCAACTGTCAACCATGTCCAGCCACGCTTCCGAGTTCTCGGATATTTTATCGCAATTCCTCTCAGAATCTTAGGTTCATTTCTTGTCCCATGCTTCTATTATTCATAGGCTAATTCTCTTGCTAATTCTTTCCGTGACTCAATTAAATTTTTTCCGACCATTTTTCCGGATAATTTTTATAACAACGACAAGAGTTGCAAACTCTCTCAATCTCTCTTAGGCGTCTATGTTGGCGTTATATTTGAGGGCGCAATCGGATACTTCAGCATCTTGGAGCGGAAACGATATGAATTGGCTTCAAAAAGACAATAGTCGATCAGATATGTGATTGATGGGGTCGACAGCGGCACTCCACCTTTGATAAAGACTCGTTCAGTCTTTTCCACGTTAGCTAAACAACATCACGTGACAACATTCCGCGTGTAACCGACCTTCTCTGAAATATGAGTTGCTGTATGTGGACTATCATCAAGCCAAGATGTCCGTGAAAATCTTCTTGGTCTCTTGCGGCTTCTTTCTCTGTCTTCTCGTTGATGGTTCTTCTGAAACAGAAACTTTTTCAAGAGGTATGTTTGAAGCTACGACCATCCTTGCCCTCTTTCATGTTATGACTTGTTTTGTTATAAAGAGTGAGATTTTTGTTTTTGACGTGCCGTCAGATCCACAAGATTTAGAGTTTCTGGTCGTCACGGTAGCTACAGATGAGACAGATGGATACAAACGATTCATGCGATCGTGTAATGCCTATAATATATCTGTTAAGGTATGTAGGAATCTACCTTGACAGTGGGTAGACTACTCGTTAGATTTAATGTACCTTAATGTTTGCATCAATAATCAGCATGTCGGATTGCTCACTTTAAGTACACGTGTCATTGAAGAGAAATAATTTAGTAAGGCCGAGAACAGAAGAATGTATTTTCTCTGCAGCACTTAAAGGGGTTGATTGCATGAGATGAATACATCCACGCACCCAGACAGACAACTGTTGCTTTGGTCATTTTGTGAAAACGGACTTCAATCGGTTGGACTTTCTCCAATTTGTTTTGTGTTTTTGTTTATATTTCAGAGATGTAGAATCTCGAAACAAATAAAGGGAGATGTTTTTCAATGTGTTGCTAGTGTAGTAGTTGTAAAGGTCTGCCAAGCTAGCTAGACTACAAGTAGACCACTATACTCGAAAAGTTGAACCGGATATTGGGTTTCACGCTGGAGTGTGTTGCTTTTCAAAGGTTCTTTGATATGCTCTTTTGGATCAGGAGAAAACTAAACGTGATTTCTTGCACGATCCTCTCTCATAATTTGTTTCTCTTAGAGTTTTGTCCCATAGAATTTGTTGATATTTTATAAGACGTTAAAAGTTAAATTATCCTGTCACGGAAAGTTTGTTTTTAATTTTTGATTAATCATTGCGTTCCCTTTCTTTTCTTTTCTTATTTGAGAGTAGTAAAAGTACTAATACTTGAAACTTTATTGGTTATATTGCTCTACTGTTAGGATATTAAAGTTTGAGATCTAAATATATTTTAGCCTAGACAAGAACTATTGATATGTCAGAATATTTGATTCAGCCTAGCATGAGATGAAAGTACGTGAAAGTGTGTGTGTATTTTTAGGTGATTGGAATGGACCAAGAATGGAATGGAGGCGACATGATGAGATACCCCGGGGGTGGACAGAAAATAAACTTGCTCAAAGATGCTGTCAAGGAGTATAAGGACAAAAATAACCTTGTCTTGATGTTTTCTGACAGGTAACAAAGTCTTCTTCCTTTGCTTCCTTCTAGAGCCAGGAACTCCCCAAGGGAGGCCCAGTAATGTCATAATCAAAACAATGTAGAACTGAGGAAAGGCCACGTTCTTGATAAGGAATTATCTTGAAAATGGGTCTCTTTGGCCCTAATCTAGTCCCTCCCTTTCTCTGTATTATATCTACTAAGTGTTTCAGGTGCTTAGATTAGTGTCATTTCAGCGTTGCTCAGGGAGGGGAGGGAAGTGAAGGAATTTGCAATTGAAAAAAGCCCTCTGACTTTTGTTCCATGGCAAACCATACAGGTGTCACATTATTAAATTTTTCTAACATGATTAATGACAAACATCTTACATCATTTTCCCTAGTTATGATGTAGTCTTTCTGGCAAATGCAGATGCCTTCATCAGGTCATTTTTAGAATTCAATGCCAATGCAGTCTTCTCAGCAGAAGGATTCTGTTGGCCAGACAGATGGCTGATGGTAAGTCAATATTCCTGGATAAACCAAGTTACCAAAACATTTGCAACATTGCCTTGAATGACCAGACACACACAGGGGCCCAAAAGATAATGATACTCTTTTACTGATTTCTATTACTTTTTTAGGATAAATATCCACATGTAAAGCATGGCAAGAGATATCTTTGTTCAGGAGGTGAGGTGGAGGGGTAGATGATAGAGCAAGAGAATGGGGCAGAAGGAAGGATGGGGTATTCTTACACAGAATGATGGAAAGGGAGGGTCAGGATTGGGTGGTTGTATTGTATATCAAGGGAACAACAAGAAGGGTTGGGATGATGGGAGGGGAGGGACAGTGTTGGGTGGTTTTAAAGGTAGCAGGGGGAGGGGTGGGGTAGTATTGCCCTGTATAGTGTATTGAATGATGGGAGGGGAGAGTCAGGGAGGTCAAGGGGAGCAGTGGCATATCCAGGATTATACAAAGAGGGGTTACATTTAGTCTTCACTCTTAATGAAAAAGTACCATTACCATTTCTTAATGATAAGAACTCAATAAGCATAACAGCAACAACAAAAATAAATTGACAGATAATTCAATAATGTACGACTTCATTGCAGGAGGTGTTCTCATTAATGATTTTGTTGTTCTTTTTTCAAAAAGTCACATGCTCAAGTGGGGTTTCCACCTCTGGATCAGCCACTGGGGAGGGTTGCATTCGTATTATTGTATCTGGTTTGATAAATGAGGGTGGGGTGGGGGTCAGGGGGACTGATGGAATGGTATAATGAGCTAAGTGGGGAAGGGTTGGTGTGTCACAGTTTTTATTAATGATACCAATGTATTTGTAGGCATTATTGCATATGCTCCAGTGTTTTATGACATAGTGACTGACAGTCCAGTCAAAGATAAAGATGATGATCAACTCTACTACACCAACATTTACCTGGATGAGAAGAAAAGGGTAGGAATCGCATCACAAGAACCAGCTGGTCCTATATTCTGCTAATGCAGTCAAAACTTATTTTTTATGTTAAAGGAAAAATGGAACATTACTTTGGACCACACTGCCAAGATTATGCAAAATCTTAATGGTGCTCAAGGTACCCGCAATGTATGATTTGTAATTCACAGTGTTGTCATGTTAGCTGGCCAATGCATTGTAATATAATATACTTACTCTGTATTTTAATCCATGTGGTCATATCACACAGATGAAGTAGTCTTGGAAATGGATGGTGTTGATGTCTTTGTTAAAAATGTTGAATATGAAACAACACCTTTGTGGATACACGGAAATGGTCCAAGCAAGGTAATGTTGCAGCCATGCACAAGTTAGCTACTGTAGCTCACTGTGTGCAGTATCTACAAACCAGGCTAGTTTCTTATAAAAAATGTTGTTTTACTTGATCAGCTGTACCTGAATTACCTTACTAACTATGTCCCTGGTGTATGGAACAAGGAAGATGGGTGTACCGGTTGTAAGGAAGATGTCATCAACCTCAAGGGAAAGAAGGTAACAGAACCATTCATACCATGCTGAGCCATCTACGTCTGATTTCATCTCTTCAGCTATGGTACCAATACTATATAATGGTACAAAAATGACAATGTACGCACCATTTGCTTTTGTTTTTTCTTAGGATGAAGAGCTTCCTCGTGTCATGGTAGCCATAATGATTCCTGCTCCAACTCCGTTTATGCCTGAATTCTTTATAAAGATACAAAATATTGATTATCCAAAGAGCCGCATTGATCTCTATGTACACAACATGGTAAGCTTGTTTGTTCTTGATAGGAGATTGCACTCATGATCTAGAGGGAGTCAAGGGTGTGGGAATTGGGAGAGATAGCACTCTAATAAACAATTTTCAAGAATAAGGACACACACAAGAGGCTTTTAGGTAAGATGGCACTCACTGTTAACTCTGCTTGACACTAATTAAGACACTAGGCTTGGGTACCCTCATAAATATTGGGAGCATTAAAGATGAAGAAAAATGACCAGATAGTTTGGATGAAATTTTTTACAGGTAGAATTTCACAAGAAGCATGTTGAGAATTGGCTGACAGATGACCTGAAAAAAGAGTACAACTCTGTGCAAGTCCGTGGCTTTGCTAATGCTTATGAATATGTGCAAGATAAAGAGTTTGCTGCAAGAAATCAAATAGTGTAAGCCTAGTCACATTTTGTTGATATCATTAAAACAAATCTAAACAATCTACATAGCATATAACAAATGTTTGTACCTTTAGGGAGGAATGTATCAAGGCAGAAAGTGACTACCTGTTTGCTGTCAATTCAGAAGTGTCTTTTACCAATCCAGAGGTCTTGAAAGTCTTGATATCACAGAGCAAGTAGGCTAATTTCTAAAATTGCATTAAATTTTAGCAATCCCAAGAAAAACATGCAAACATGTGAACTAGAGCCGATGGTATGTGACAATAGCTGTTATCAGAGTTGAGCCCGCAATAACAGTCTTTTCTTATGAATCATCCAAGTGAGGTTTTTGGGTTGAGACACTGCTTGTTGGCATCTTATTTGCATCCTTCCATAATAACTGCTACAAGCCAAGCATATCACATGTTCAACATTGTTTTATTCAGTGATTTTATTCCTTCTTCAGGCCAGTTATTGTGCCAATGTTGTCCAAATACAAGAAACTGTGGTCAAACTTCTGGGGAGCAATAGGGGAAGATGGTTATTATGCACGCTCTGAGGATTACATTGAGATTGTCCAGTATAAACGAATGTAGGTTTAAACCAGAGACTTTATCTTACATTTGATAAACATCTGGCTGTGGAAACAGGAAAGTAGTGGTAAATTGTAGTGCTTGGGGACAAGGTTTGAATTCCGGGCGAACACCCTTGGAATATATGTATTCGGAAAAATTAATTTCTGACCTCGTTGGGATTCGAACCCACGACCTTTGGAATTGTACACCGATGCTCTCCCAGCAGAGCTAGAGGTCAGACTGAGAGCAGGCCGGGGTGAAATAGATGTTAAATAGATGTTAAATTAGCAGAGGTAGAAAAGTGCCTGTATTTAAAAGTATCTACACAAGGAAAATGATGAAAATGATTTTTTTATGATGCAATGCAATGTGATGTTGATATCTTATTTCTGTAAGATTGTTGAAATTTGTAACCATTATTTTCAGGGGTATCTGGAACTCACCGTTTACATCAAGTGCTCATCTGATCAAGAAAGAAGTCTTGCCTCAGATACAACACAGTTATGGACACAAATACCTGGATCCTGACATGGCTTTCTCTAAGTTCTTGAGAGATAAGGTATCTAGTGATCCACTGGTTCAGTAAAGAGTAGCACACTCACTTTAGTAATATCTAAGTGTTTGTTTGCATTTTCAAAGGGTATCTTCATGTACGTCATGAATACACATTATTTTGGTCACTTGAAGGAGATGGACACATACACCACCCATCATCTGCACAATGACCTGTGGCAGATCTTTGATAATGCAGTTGTAAGTACACTCATCTCTGTAACACAGAGGAAGGTAGTACATGTATTGATTGATCCTTTTAAATTTCAGGATTGGAGAGAAAAGTATGTGCATGAAAACTATTCTCAGAATCTAAATGAGAGCATCCCCATGGCAATGGTAAGAAATCCAATGAATAATGCTCAGCTTTCTGGCACAGGACAAGCTCCTGAAAACCCAATTTGATAGAAATAAAGGGAGATCACAGATTACTGTCACATCACTTTTATTCCAAAAACAAAAGTACATAGGAACCTCTGGTAACCAGGATGGTTAGTTTTAAAAAGGGTAAATTTAGTTTTTCTCATTCCTGGAAAATTTCCCAATATTATTTCCCAGATTTGGAATTCAGTATTATTTTTACTGTATGCATATTCCTGCTGCACTCACCCAATTCCTGCACTCTTTACATCTTTATACCCAGGGCTCGAAATAGGAGGGAAAAAATGACCTGCCACAGCTTTTGTTATTTTGATAGTTGAAAGAAATTTTCGCCTGCCATTTTCTTTTGCTTTTGGCAGTCCATTTTCTTTTTGGACTGCCAAATATTAAATATGGCCTGTCTTTTGGCCATTGGCAGACTGCTATTTCGAGCCCTGATACCTAACCCCCCTCACCTTCCCCCTTTCCTCAAAAACTGCATTATACTACACACGTTCCTGATGTTTTGCAGCCATGTCCTGATGTCTTCTGGTTTCCCCTGACCACAGAGACCTGGGCTAAACATATGATTGAAGAAATGGAGAATTATGGCCGTTGGTCTGGTGGTGGTCATGAGGTATGACACACTTTGTTTGTAGGCATTTTCACTTTCAGTGTAATTTGACATTGCAATGTGAATGCTTAGTCTTCATGCAATCAAACCCAGCTTAAAGTGCTTATAACCCTTAACGCGATACTTTCAGAATTGGATGTATATGGAGTGAATAGATATATGGTTAAAAAATTTCATATGATTTGAGTGGCTCATCTTGGAGATATTAAGGGTTTTTCTTCAAATATGCTAATAAGTGTGATGTCATAGGAGGCATGATTAAATATACAAGAACATCCTGGAGCAGTAAAATATTGTATATAAATTATTATTGTCTTATTCAGGCTTTACAGAAAGGCAATTGCAAAATTGTTTTTTACCAAGTATTACGTGTTTTGATTTACAAGCGATGTAAAAAACATCTAATGCCTCCTATGACGTCACACTTATTAGCATATTGGAAGGAAAACCCTTAATATCTCCAAGATGAGCCACTCAAATCATATAAATTTTTTTAACCATATATCTATTCACTCCATAAACATCCAATTCTGAAAGTATCGCGTTAAGGGTTATTAGCACTTTAAACCACTTGGTTAGTTACTGGTATGTTGCACTATAGCTTATCTAAGTATTTGATTTCAGGATAAAAGATTGACTGGTGGCTATGAAAATGTCCCCACAGTCGACATTCACATGAACCAGGTTGGCTATGAACGTGAATGGCTACATTTTCTCAAGCAATATGTTGTTCCTGTCAATGGCCGTCTATTTCCAGGCTATCACTCTGAAGTAAGCAATTTCAGTTTAGTGTTCTCTGTTGTTTTACTGATTATGGTGTATGGGTGAATGTTATGTAGAATTCATGGATTCTATCAGCACCAGCACCACCTTTGCTAGCTGAAGCCTTTTGTAACGTCAATGTAAATTCACTAAAATATTTGTGTGTTGCAGGGCCGTGCAATCATGAACTTTGTAGTGAAGTACACACCTTCAGGGCAGTATTATCTTCGTCCTCACCATGACTCTTCTACTTATACTATCAATATAGGGCTGAACGAACCTGGTGTGGAGTATGGCGTAAGTAGTTTAACAAGTTGATCGTAAGATCAATGGGCTTTTGTTGGTTTAATTGATTGTGTGTTGCTGTTTTTCAGGGTGGTGGATCTAGATTTATTCGCCAGGATTGTGCAGTACAAGACACTAAAGTTGGATGGTCAATCATGCATCCTGGAAGACTAACTCATTTCCATGAGGGTCTTCCAACCACATGGGGAACCAGATACATAATGGTCTGCTTTGTGGACCCTTAAAAACTTTTAACACCTTAGATGACTGAATGAACCAACTTGAGCAAGTGTATTTTTGTCTTTGAATGATATATTATATAAATACTTTCTAAAATAAACTTGGGCATCAGGTGACAGTCCATAAATTAAAGTTCTTATTTGATACTGGCCAGAAGAGAGATGAAGATAATACAATTACTGTCTGATTGTTATCTTTGGTACCTTGAACAAGAATGCAACATGGGCAGCAAACCTAATTTACCACAACTAAAAGACTTAAAATTGAAAGTTTTGGTTAAATGTTGAGTGGAGTAATGTTCAGTACTGTGGCATTACAGTGCACAGCAAAGAGATTTTAGCAAACATAATTATTATACTAAATATTAAAGTAAAACTGATCAATGTTAACAGAGTTGGACATATCACAATAAAGCCAAATATTTTTGCATCATTGTCTGATGTGTGTTTAGTGCATTGATCCCTACCAAAGTAAACACCATATATATACTGGTATTGAAACACATTCACAAAATGAATATATTCACCAATAAAGTGTTAATATGACATTTAGGTGTGTTAACTATTAAATATTGTATTTACTTGGTTTTCTTTGATATACAAAACAAGAATAAGTGAGGTAAGATACAGTCTTGTATAATTGATCCACTCTGCAAACATTAATATTGAATATAGCTTGATTTTTTTAATTTTGCATCCACACTATCTACAGTAGAACAAGCTGAGCAGTTCAGATATCTGTACCACATTAGTTCTTTTAGTCTTTGTCAGTAGCGACAGCATTAATGATAGAGTTGTTGAGTGATAAGAAAGCTTGCCAGCTCTTTGACTGACCTGTTTTCATCAAGCACTTCTATTTGCTAAAGATTAAAAGCAGTTGAATTTCTCCTAGACCAGCAGGTTTCTTTCATGTCCCATACAATGAGTCCAGTTAATAAATACCAAGAATCCAGTCCATTCCTAGTAATGTTATATATTTAGAAAAATATTTGCAAGACAACAAGCAGCACTCATCAGTCACATTCCAGGTACCAATAGAGGTGGTTTTGCCCAGGTGACGTCATCTTGACAGAAATACCATGTCTGTCATGAAGCCATTGTCTTCAACATTTGCTTGTCTTCACAAGTATAGTAAACCTTGTTGAGACAAGCGTTTACCTGAATGAAATACACAAAGTATCAGTTCAAAATCAATATGCCGCACACTAAACAAGGCCACACATACCTTCCTCATCCTCCTCCCATTGGTGGTCCAGGGTTATAAGGTGCACCTGAAAAGATCATTGTTTTGTCAATCTACTGTAAGGATAAATAATAGTCCTTATTATATCCACATCCACTTGATATAAGCAAATGCTGACTGGTTCCTCTACTCCTAGGACATCAGCTCATATGGTCAAAATGGTGGAGTGTTTTGACAAACTGAGGACAAAATGAAATCTTTACTAGAAAATGAAATTAAAAACCACAAAACAACAACCAAGTTTGGAACAAAAGTAGATGAAAGCAACAAGTACATTTCTTTTATTTTCCACTGATTATCTATACAGTCCTTATGCTGGCTAATTATAATGCACCAGTCAAAGTAAACCTCGACCCCCCCCCCCCCCCACCCCGGGGCCTGTGGGGCTTTGGGGGGGATTTACCCCCTTTTTACCCGCTGTTTAGAGCCTGACCATGGGGGGCATTTGTTCGTTT
>JAABNW020077338.1:0-16256 GCA_015164035.2 Radianthus crispa
ATTCCAGCAACGCTTTTACAGCCTTAACAAATTTGCTATTATATTATTGAGCTGTAGCCTCTTCTATTGTTAAATTTAGTTTATTTTCTTTAACATTTTTTCTAAACTATTATCGAAATTGTTTGATTTATTATGCGTATATATATATTAAATAGCTTTCATCATGTTGGAGGTCGATAAAACTGAACCATCAAATCAGCATACCCTCTTGTCTCAGTTCTGTATGATTAATTGACCGTGTTAGTCAAACTCTGATGATTATTACAAAATATGGTTCGTAAAGGCTTATATTTTTGCTACAGCGAAGGCTAACCAATATTATCATAGTCGTACCAAATACTTTCTCACAGACTTTAATTCCTGTACTCTGATTGTAAGGACTTGCATTGAACACTTTTAGTACAGACTTCTATCACTTCTAACAAGCTTGACAAGCGCATTAATTTTCGTCGAACTAGAGAAGCGAATTAAAATATCGTTGTCAAAATATGATGAAGATTTCAGTACTTTACAGTATTTAACTTTTAGCATCGAAGACTGAATGATAGGAAGTGTAATGTACTATTTTTTTGCTTCTAATATGAAATCATTTAAACTTTTGAGATGTGTGTACACCGAGCCGCTTATTAAAGGTTTCAAATAATTCAAAGAATTTTGCAGAAAATGAAGCGTGCGAAATCTATCACTTTTCGCGCTCACTTCGTCGCCTAATTTGAGCAGTTAATATATAAGATCTGAAAGATATTCCAGTACGAACCCATATTCCTTTTCAACATTTGTTTGAATGGATGTTGCTATAGATGCTGAAAGAACCTTATAAATGTTATAAAAACGTTCAATCTATTCATCTACGTCTAAATCGACTTACTTTGTACAAACACAAGCTAATTTTGATTCCAGTCACGTTCATCTAAAGATAAGAGTCCCTCTTTGTGTTTAACGACGTGAAATACTCTCCCAGCAAGACCATTCCAAAGTTTCTAAAACTTTAAAGCTATCCATCTACGGTCGGTCAGGAAATCGAGTTCTAGTCGTATGATTCTATAAGCTGTCATTGTGAAGGGGTCGAATGTGTTACTATTGGTGCGTCTAGTCAACCATGTCGGTCAATACAAATTCCGATTCAGTGCTGTGAAGTGGACAATTAGATTTTCAATTGGAAGTAATGTTAAACATCAGGACTTTGAAGAGGTTTGAAACACGAACAAGCACCCTGAGGCTTGGGTCTTAATCAAAAAGGACGGAAACAATGTTAATTTAATTCGATTTGATTTAATAAAGACAAAGCTTGTGCATTGTTTCTTTTCTTTCCCTTTTTCTTCTGCTTTCTTCTTCTTTCATCGTCTTCATTTTCTTCTCCATCATGTTCTTCACGTTCTTATTTTCTTTCTTTCCTTCTTCTTTCCTTCTCCCTTCCTTCCTCTCTTTCTTCCTTTTCAGACATCTACGTCCCTCTATTTCCTCTCTCCCTTCTCACTCACCCTCATACCAAGAGTAAACATTATTTGAGGACGTTTTCCTGGTTGCAAATCAAAGACAGCATAGTGCGCTTATTTTTGATTAATTTTCTGACTTGATACATCAACGCAATTGTTGCGTTACCATCTAGTACATTCGAGCTGGACCTCTTTGTTCGTTAACTTTGTTTCCTAAACAAAAATATAATCCCTTTTCGTGTTTTGTTTTTTGTTTTTACCTAATTCATACCTACGCTAGGACACAGACAAAGCTATATTATTCGTGGGATTAAAGAAGCCACAAGGAGGCACTGCTTTACGGTTAATTGCGTGAGACAAGGGCACGAAGCATCGCAGCGCAAGTCAATGGAACCGACACTCTTCACTGCAGGGCTGTTTCTCATCATATGATCTAAGCTTCAACTCTTGATGGAATCGATTTGGAGGCCAATAAAGTCCTGCTCATGTAGACTTGGCTTTCGTGGCTTTCAAATGAAAAGGAGGGCAAGCAAAGCCCTTATCAAGCCATTGCCATTATGTCAGCTTGATTGCATTTGCGTCAAGGGTTAAAATACTTGTAAGTCCGGCTTAAGCAGATTTTTGCGCTACGGGCTGCATCGTACTAAACTAAGCTTTTGGAACCAGTTTTCATAATAAATTAATGTTTTTGTTGCATCGCCATACCCTGATAACAATAATATACCTCCCCTACTTACTTTGATGAGTCACTGTGTATGGCGTAGTCTGGATTTCGATCAGAGTCGGCACTCTTCCTTTCGTAGTTCAAAAGACATTATAAGTGAAACCTCTGACACACATGAGTCCTACGTAGCCACATTACGAGTGCTTTCTAATGTCGTGAACGCTTGAACACAAGAGATTGCTGTATGGCAGCTTTAAGTCAACAAGCTAAATTCTATTCTTTGACTTTTCTACAGCTATTTCCAAAATGACTGTCTTGTTTGCCTACTGAACAAGAATAGACAAGACCGGCGTAGAAATTTCAATAGAGAAGGGGGACAAAAATTCGAAGTTAAAGGTGGCAGAACAAACAAGACTAATACCAGAAATTTCAAGTCTCAAAAAGGTAACCATTGTTCTTCTAATGTCTATACCAGTAGTTCACAGTGAAAGTATTGACCAGACGCGGCTGAATGGGAAGGGTGTCGAGCTACTAAAATGCGCGCGGATATTTTCCTACCGGTATACCCAGAAATCCAGGAACAAGGATACCAAAGTACTTAAAATGGGTACTTTGTGCTGTATGATCGGAGATACGATGCCGGATACTGGCGGGGATACCATTACAAATGCCACACCGAACTCACGAAACTTGTCCGGGAACGATTTAGATAAAAAGACATGTTTAGGCGACAATGAGTAAACTTGATAGGTTTGCCTGGGTTTTTATGGCTTTTAAGACCATCGTTGTGATTAATTTCGATTCCGTCGACTCTGATTGGATGCTCAAAAAACGCCAATCAAACATAATCGAACATTCGGCGTCAAATGATTTTCCGTGGAATAATTCGTTTCAGTGTTCCGTTTTATATAGTTTTTCTTGTATAGAATTAATGAGAATGAATTTATGATGGTGAAGTAATCTACGTTTCTCTTTCAAGACAATCAAAAAGAACTAAAACAGCAACGGCACCAAGAATAAGATATATGTACTTAAATAAATAGTAAAGTCAAAAATAATAATTAGTATTCCATATTCATGAGACCTCTACTGTGAGAACTTTATATTGGCCTCATTTGTCTCCAAAAAGTATTCTTATATCTCTTTTGGAAGTATTTCAGTAACAGTTCTTGCGTAACAACATTGACACCTAAGACACCTAAGTTTATATTTAGGATTTCTTAAAATATCCTATGATAAGATCTGTCAGATATTCTTGCGATACGAAATCCGTTCATCTCTCCCAATATGGCCTGTTTTGCAGGTCTAATGGCTGTATAATCGATGCGGGTTCGTAATCCCTTAAATGGCATTAGGTGATAAGTCACGTAATTCCAAGCGAATATAAATGTCATACTTTATATAAATGTAAGAAATGTACTGCAGTAGACGTTCATGGGACATGGGTGAAAAACGTACTGCACACGCTCGGGAATCTCAAATAGAATCATTGGAGATTGAACGACGTATAGTAAATCTTAAAAGTTAAGGCTGTTCGCGGAATGTTAGAGCTTATACTTTCCTAATGCATTCCTTTAGGTGTCTTCTTTCCTTTGCCAAAGTATACCAGAAAAAGTTTCAGTATACTAGATGCTTGAAATCATTGGAAAAGTCTTTGCTTTTCATTTGTAGTTTTGCTTGTGAAGAGTGACAAACTTGCGAGCATGCGCAGTGCGTAAGTCCGCCAAGTATGGATAACGGTTACGTTGGTGTGAACTTCATCACGCAACAGGCCGGAAAAACTGACTGCTTGGCTCACAATACGCCTGATAGTAGGCCTTTAGTCCAGCCTAATTCATACTAAACAAACGTTTTGGACAAAAAGCCGTCCACTCTTCACCAGACAAAAAAAAAATTTCACTAAAAATGATCCTCAAACTGTAAAGGCTCAAAATACCGACTATAGTCAAGAGAACTATTTAGCTAGAATAACCCACTTTCGATATCCTGGTTGGGTGAGCACGCACAAAGCACTTCAAGATGAGACCCCAGGAAAATAATTGAATGATGCACATATATTCTTTTGTTTCTCCTAAGCCTCGTCTTAAAGAGATTTGTGCACGTGATCAACCTCCCAAGATATGAAATGTGGGCTACTGAAAGCCTGCCCCGACCCCCGACCCCCATCGTCCCCATCCCTCCAAGTGCTGCATTTTGACAAGATAACGTGTCACAAACAGACCCGATGGGAGTATCCTTCCTAAGAGCAGTGATGCAGGCTAAACTACTGTTTTAACAGCTAATACTGCCTTTTTTATCAATACAAAACATTTTCTTTATTTTTGCCTTTATTCAATATTTTCTATGATTTTTAAAATAGTTGTACTTGAATTACATAATGGGTGTTGTTGGGTTGCTAAATTCAGCGCCATGTAAGCGTGCGCGCGCATGCAAGTGTTCAGTTATTCTTCTTGCGAACCGATTTTTTCTTTTTGCCTGAGTATCTTTTCAAGAATTTCTTAACTTCGGCTGTAAACGTGCGCAAGCCATGCATAAATGTTCAGCTTTCATTTTTCTTGCGACCTCGTCATCTGCGCTCGACTTCTTTTCCATCATTCAAAAGTTTTCTCTGCTTTCAATTTTTTAACATCAAACTTTTATACTGAATCTCCAATCAGACTACCGTAAATCTTTACTCTTATTTCGTCGATGGTTACAAAGAAAAGTCATTTTCTCGTGTTATAGAAACATTTAGAAATTATGAGTTATATCTGCCGAGAGTTAAAAGTAGCATAGCTGAAAAATCCCATGTAGAAAAATTAGAGATTTTTAACCTCTGTTAAAAGCAGCAGTTTTCGTCCCACATTTTTGTGTCGCAAGAAAAACTTCAATTTTTCTATAAAGTTTCTGAATGATATAAATGATTTTCTTATGATAAATATTGACATATAATACTATATTGTGTTTTACAAGTCCATAAAAATTATTGAAGTACAAAGATGGATCTTTTAAATTCTTGGTGAAAATTTCTCGGATTGAATTTACTTGGTTGAGATTTCTAGTTCGACATCCAGAGGCGATCCTTCTTCTTCGGCGTGGATTCGGTTGTGTCCTCGTAAACCGGAAAAACAGGAGAACGATTTGCTGCATCTTTTACAGTTATAAGGTTTGTCTCCTGTATGTGTTCGCGTGTGGCTTCGAAGGGTCACGGCTTGGGTGAAACTTTTCGAACAGTGCTGACACTTAAATGGCTTTTCTCCGGTATGTATGCGAGTGTGGGTTCTTAGATTGGAATACTGGGTAAACGCTTTGTTGCAGAACTGACAACGGAATGGTCGATCTCCTGTATGAGTCCGAATGTGGTCCCGCAAATGGGAAGACTTTCCGAAGGATTTATCACAATGCACACACTGAAATCGTTTCTGTTTTGGCCGCCTTTGTTCGTTCGAGTTTGTCACGTGCGACGGGGCACGAGAAGTCATCGACAGAGAAAAGGGAAACATCCCTGTTGCCGTCTCGCTGTCTTCAGCGCTAAAGCTTGGTGAGAACCTCTCTTGTTTGAGCCTACAGATTGAATCTAGCGGTTGTCTTTGTGAATACTGCCCATAGAATCGCTCCGGATACATGGAAGCTTCGCAGAACTGACAATTACAGAGTTGACCATCTGCGAAAAAAACAAACAAAACAGTGATGTTTCATAAACATTAAGAACTGTGAAAAAGATGATACAATGGGTTGAAGGCGAGTTGAATAGAAAGTGCCAGAAGAGTGTGAAATTCGCTTTAACACCAGAATAATTGTTTTGTTAACAAACAAAGCTTGACCTTCTGATTTCAATTTCCTTAATTCCTAATTACAGTTTTCCGTCCAATTTCTATCTCACAGTGGCATCCGCTTGTTTTCCCGCTCGCTAATTACTTTAAGTAATCTTGGATTTGATTGGTGACTTCAGCGCGCTCCTCAATGTATCTTTTAGCGGCGATGTGTGACCGGATTTCTAAAAAGAATTGATTCTTGAGATGAATCTCTTTAAACTCTCTCGAGGCATTTAATTTAACATTTCGTAAAGACTTTTAACACTTTGTTAAATGAATAATTTGTATTTATGCGATAATCTAAAGAGGGCTCTTGCAAACAATATCTGTTTCTTACACGTCATTCTTTTCCTTGCCACGAAATTTCTTCCCCCTATACTTCTATACTTTCCTTCTTTTGGCGATCTAACATTTTCTCTGGAATTAATAGAATCTTTTTTTATTTTTACTGTGTCTAGAGCAAGACAAGTATCATTTCTTTTCAATGTCAAACAATTACCGCTTAAAATTTCGATTAAAGAAACGGTTAAGATTGTTTAAACTGTTCAAATCCGTTCAACCAGAAAATTTGATTAACAGTGATTCTTTTTTTCCAAAGCCCAATAACAGAAATAACTAATAATATTTTTCTCACTTTCTAGCAAAAATATTCCAGATTTCCCGCTGCTTTCGATATTTGAACCTTCCTTCGGCATTAACAAACATTTTTATGAGAATTCAAATAACAATTATTGTACAGGAGCTATTATATTATTTCCTCTTTGTGTGCCTTTGCCGATAAACAACATTACTGCGGAATTTAGGGCTCAACTTCCTTTAAGAATACACCGAAATCGTCTCCTTGGAAGTTTAAATAGCTGATCCATAAAAGCTGGCCTGGAATCACAAAGGAGAGATCAAAAAGGAAGGCTTAGTTTTCCGATTGCATGACTTGAACTTGAGGGTTAAACAAAAAGTGCATAACCTACGTGGAGACCCCAGCTGGGCGATTCCAAAAACATTGAGTTTTCTGCAAAGTCATCATCAAAACTACAGCATAACATGATAATTTGCACCAGGGGGGAAGAGGAACGAAAAATGTTTTTTCTTGGAATATTTCAGCTGCTTTTTTTTCAAAATAATTGCATTGCAAAACTTGTCTCTTCCCTTTTTTCCTCTCTCTCTTTCTCTCCACTCGCACTTTCTCTTCTTCAGTTTTTTAGTATACCAAAAGGCTTCCAAAATGTAACATATCATATCGTCTAATTCTAATGTTTGTATCTTACTAAATACGATTCTTTAAATTATTTTCCGCATTCAAGTTTTCGTGTTAAGAATAAAACACGACTCTCCTAAAAGCGGGGTTTAAATAGAAAATACAAACCAAATACAGGAAAGAAAATAGAAATATAGTCAACGTTCGAGTAACCGCATAGCGATCGGTACCTATTTCTTTTCTCCACACTGTTAATCATCAATACTAACGGTCTGTTTTTAATGTATTTATAACTACAACTTTTGCAATTGCGAAAAACTCGAACAAAATCTTAAAAGAAATCATCGTCTTAAAAAGACACGAAAGCGAACATTGTAATGTTCATTCCGCTTTGTGCGACTGCAAAATGTTCAAAACTAAATGAAGTGTAACAAAACATTGATGTAAATGTTCAAGACAATGTAGAAAAAAATATATTAAGGAAAGTTTAACTGACAGGGGAAATTTTTGATGGCATCTAAGCAATTCTTTATGCGCGAGAGTTTAATATACAATTTTCTGTTTTTTAGAATTTTAATTTCATTTACAAAAATTATCTACAGAAAATTTGAATTCATGATGGAGTCGTACGCATTTGGGTATTTTTAGCGAAAAAAGCTATAACTGAAGTTTAAGGCATGTAATAGCTAAATAAAAAACGTCATTTTTATATATAAGGTAGAATATAGAATTTACGAAGACGCAAACAGCGAGAGTTTTATAGGTGAACTCCCTTTTCAAACTAATTCATCAATACCATTGCGAAATACACAAAGACCCTCAAATCCAACCATTTTTTATCCCCATCAACGTTCTGTGCGTCGTAAAATGGCCATAAAAGAGTTAAATTTAACGCAGCATGCCAAACAAGCACCGAGCGCGAAGCTGCTGTTGATCCAGTTCTAAGCACAATACTACTACATACCAGAATAAAATACAGGCATGCGAGGGGCAAAGCATTCGGAGCGATTTGCTACTTGGCGGGCAAACTCTTCTTGACGGCGGAACTTTAGCCAGTTGTTGTTGATAATTCTTAGATCATCTTGTGGGGTTGGGCTGGAAGATGGACTTGGCTTTTTACTCTGAAAGAAAAGTGTATAGCCATCAAAAATGGTGACTAAGTGTCCTACAAATTTCTTGAATTAAGAATTTTTCGTGATAAAATTTATGGACGGATTTTCTAAAAAAATTTATTGATGAAAATGTAGACTAAAAATTTCCTAAGAATACGTTTATCTAATATTTTTTTATTATTTTTTTTTAATATATAATTTTTTAAAACAGCCTTCGTGATTCGTAAAATATCTTTTTCTATTTTTTCTCTGTATGTTCTTTGCTTAAAACCAAATATAATCCAACGCCAACGAGAAGCGAGAGAGTTTTAGTACATTTTTATGTTTGATTATTGTTAACTCATAACTTAAAAGTGTTTGTGAATTGGGTATTGAAAGAAATAGAATAAATATTTGGTTTGTAAGCTTGCTCTTTCTCTATAAAAGTATAAGCGAAAATGAAGAAAAATTTCCAACGAAATTCTTTTTCGATTGTTTTTTTTCTGATAATTCTTGCTTCTTAGAAAAGTATTATTTTATAAGAATTTTGTAAATAAGATTACTAAATTGCCAATTCAAAAAAATGATAGTTTTATCGTTGTTAAATAAACTACAAGAAAATAAATATCAAATTATTATTTTCTTTTCTATTCTTATAAAGTAATTTTTATATTGCTTCGTCTCAAAAAATCGTGAAAAATGTTTTTCGGTTTGCCTTAATCATGAATTCTTTCTTCACGCCTTTACTTCTTTATCTCAAACAGGCGTTTAATACAACGGCATATAATATCAAAAACCTCGGCTTTCAGATTCAAAGATTATGACTTTTTGGTATCTGTGTTTAAGTGGCTGCGTTTTAGAAAGAAAAATGACATTGATGATCATCGATGGATGTGCGCGCGCCGTTAGGACTCGTGAACTGTTTTACACATTCGAGAATTTCATACAAACTCAAATATTATCTTAAGATTGTTAAATATAAAGTTGACTAGAGGTAGATAATTGCTTGGATTTAATTTCTGTTTAATTCGTAAGTGATGATTTCACTTGATTTCACTTGATTTTTCATAGTCTAATTTCTATGTACTTCGAGGTGAACTTTACCGTAACGCTCCCAACGTAATTGAAAAAACAATTTCATGCGCTTGGTATTTTTGTGATCATGGTTACTTATTGAATATTTCCAAATTGTTATCAAAACAAAAAAAGCTAAAATAATATGGTTTTCTTTCAAGAAAGTTATAATTAGGTTATTGGCTCGAAATGTCAGCCAGTGTGATTTATTACTCCCCATATGATGTTATGATCTTATTTTTGAAAGCAGTTGGGGCATGAAGAATGATGGTATTCCACCAGCGGGCTAGCCCGGAGAATGCCAAATAAAAAACACTATAAATAAATGAAAAAATTAGATTTTCTAGCTTGGAATTTATTAAGAAATTCCTAAGTTCAATTGTGAAGGTTGTTATATGTATTATTGACATGGAAGCGACTTGGAGGGAGGGATTCTTGGCTAATGTGGCGAGAAAAGCGACTACTTGCTTTGGCATCAGTGGAGTCACCGTCCTTAAAAATATATTAAATTCTCATCACTCCGAGTCTTTTCGGGAATCCAACTCACCCGCGGCTCGTGTTGTGAGGCTAAGGCTTGCAGAAAATCAATAAAAAAAACAATAGTTTAAAGTGTGCGAATGGTCACAGCTGTTCAATACACTCATATGATTTGTACGTATTCTATTGTGGTTCTCATAATTGCCTTCTTCTCCAAGGTGAGCCGTTCAAAGAGTGAGAAAATGATCCTAGTCACCGATATTTTTGGGGTTTTTTTCCCTAAAACCAAACAACAGTAAAAATGGACGAATCAGTTAACGATATATTGTCTCCCTCCTCAAGAATTCACATTTTGTTGCGTTATTGAATACAATATTTTGGAATATTTATCTCTTTATCCCAACCAAGGAAACCAAAATATTTCATTTAGTTCAAAAACAACGTAATTGAGTTTTGCTTCTATTTCATTTCAGTCTCAGATCCTTTTTACTCTTTTCTTAAGGTTTTCATTCACATTTTACTTACAGCATCTCGAAATATTGTTCTTTATTCTACTGTTATTATGTACTCTAAGTCTCTACTGAGTTCATTTAACAACTTTTGTCTTAACATCGCAGTCTAAAGCCTAACCGGAGAAATTAACTTTGCATTAGCGAAAGCTAAATTCTTACAACGGTCTAACTAAGTTCCTGATGAATCGATTTCATTAATTCTCTAGATCACAAGTCTCTAAATAACGGATATATCATTTAAAGTTAAGTGTAATAAAACTATCTTGGCTGACGGGAATATTCATCTGGGAGTTAAGAATTCCTTGATAGCTTTAAGAAAACAGCCGCCGAGATCTCAACAAAGTGTAGACAGAAATTGATTAGGGAAACGCCTCTACATTTCCCATAGCCATAATTATCTCAGTATCTATCTACATAAATCATATCTTTGTGCTCAAGAGAGGGAAACATAACATTACTAAACGGATAGAACGGTTACTGGTACGACCCAAATCTCATTGACTTCGGGATTTTTGATCAAAAAGTCGATCGCAAAAGAAGAATTCTTTACATTCGAATAATATCACCCTGGAGCAAAAACATCTAATTCTTTATCTCGTTGTTTTTGATTCTCACAGAACAATTTTATAAAGTAACTAAGGAGACAAATTAAAAATCACCGTAGAAACACTTCAAAAACGCTATATTCTATCCTTAAGAATTCTCAGCCCAGCTTCTCTAACCTTGACAAATTTACATATTTTATTCACCGGACATCTTATAACAAGAAATCTTAATTTGTTTTTAAAAGAAAATTTCAGTATTTTTTTCTCTATTTTTATCTTTTTGTATAAACTCGCACGAACTAACCGTTTTCGCCCGCTCGTAATCTAAGTTTGAAGTCTGTATTGTTACTCAATAAACCAAGTCTTGTTATAATTTAATTGAGCAACGGTTGGCGGGGATTGAAGGAAAACTAACAAATGCTTCAATCAAAAAATCTAAAAGAATAATTTGAAAATTACCTGGTGAAATGTACAGCGATCGCCACAATCGGACGGCAGCTCGACAACTTGATATAACTCTCCTCCAAGCGGCGCCAAAAGCGAACCGTTGGGTAATCGCCAAGTTGGACAGTTTTGGAAAACGTTCCTTGCTTCAACGCAGTTTAAAAACTTGCATCCTGGTGGAAGATGTTGAAGGCTTGGCATGTTCTGTAAACCATTAGGGCTTTCCATACCTGGCTAACACAAACGTGAAATGATATGGGTTAATATGTTGTTTCACTGATTCAATTTGTAGGAAAACTTTGTTTAAGGCTCCGTCAGGTGGGGAAGCTCGGATCTGGCGAAGCCAGGATACCTTCCGCGTTCACAGTACACTAAAACACAATAATCCACAACCTTAGGAAATGAATTAATAAGATTTAATAAAAAGAAGATTCACGTGGAGCGAAAATGTCTTGGCTTCGCCAGATGATATTAATACCTTTTTCCTTATTTCTTAAATTGAGAATTTTCGATTCTCACGAAACTCAAACAGACAAAACTGTTTGAGAGATTCTAAAAAAAGCATTAATCCCTAGCCTTTAATCCTCTAAATTAGATTAGCCACGGTTAGTTTTGGGGTATAGTTTTAGAAGTACATATATTTTTTAGATCTTTTGTCTTGGTCGTATAATGAAAAATTTCTCGGGGGTTTTAAAATTAGTTCGATATTTGTACGTGGATTTAATAACCAAGTTGGTATTAAGGTGAAACAGATAGCTTACTTTTGACAATAGCATCTAACCTTGACTTGTAAAGATAACACAACAAGCTCCCATCTTGTCAACAAACTGAAACCCCCTCTCTTCTAACTCACAAACTGTACAACGAAACTGTTAAAAATGAGCAAATTGAATTTTAAATTGAAGTATGACTCGTCCCATTCTAAAAAGTCCTCCCGTTTTAACAATGCGAGTTAAGTTTCAATTTTACTCCACGAAAGATTTGATATCTATATCTCTGTACATTAGCACGCCCCTCGAGAAAAAAATATGCGATTTCGCAGAGGGTGGGTCGTGTTTTACCTGGTAGAAGATTTTCAGCTTTGACCAATTTCGAGCGAGTGGGAGAAGTTCAACGTCGGACCTGGACAGAGTGGTGTACGCACGTGCAGTGTAGTGAAGACGTTACTCGTTCGTACCGGTTTACGTTTTACTCGTTTTCCCACTTTCTACTCTGGAGTTAAGAACTCTTAACGATCATTACACACCGAACAGACATGAAAAATAGAAAAGAAAATTAGCACAGCTGTAGATCCATTATTTAAGGCAAAATTTCCTCACATGGCTTTGGAGAATCCTTAATAAATTAGACAATTGTTCATTGGCCAATCGCTGTGTGTTCTAGATCAGGGGCTTAGCCCATTTGCGGGGTTGCAGCCACTAGCAGACAGCGACTAAGGCTTCAAACATACCTCCAATAGAGCCCTGTGAATAATTATTATTTTATTAAAACCGCCGTCCCGACTTGTTTATGTATCCTTTTTTTCAAGCTCCTGATTTCCGTAGATTTTGGTAGCTCATTCCTAACAACCGTAGCCTGAGAAGAAATCACTTACGAACAGATGCGCTTCGACTGAAACCCTACAAGGCTCATAAAATCTACGAATGTTATTTAATTTTAGGCTCATGATTTATTTGTGCGGATATAATAGGGGTGCAACGACTCCAGTCAAACTAACTCTTAAACACTTCGGAAGTCTCTTTGAAATAATTACTCTCTGCTAAAGAATAACTGATAGAAGCAAAGACTTCATCGTTCGGGGTACTAACTTCGCCGGTAAAGGGACTGACATCGTTAGCGTTTGGTCATTTCACTGTGAGGAAATCCAATAGAAAAATAAAGACTCGATTTCAAAGTAAATAGCTGTTTGATTTTCACCCGCTTGGAATTCTAGAAGAATGTTATGTTATTGATGAATGATGTAACAGGAAAGCAGAATCGTCATGCTTCTATAAGAAAGTGCTGTCTATATCTATAATTGTTGTTCTATAATTCTCGAGAGATCGAATAGGTCTTAGCTTCAATTTAAAGTTTGCGTTATGCATTAGTTGACGGCGGATTTGAAAAGCGCAAAGCCCTAAGTAGCAAAATCGAAATCCGGTGCCTCTAACTTTTTTAACTCTTTCTGAAAAGCCTCGCTTTTTATAGCAAAATCTCTCAAAAAGAATCAAATGCTTGATGATATAAAACTGCCTCAAGAATGAAGCTATTTTTTATCTAATTTAGTGATTTTATATTTCATACGCCCGCCTATAAAAGAAAGATTATACCTTTTTTAATGACTTTTCAAAATTAGTCGACTCAATGAAGTCTTTAGTGGGCCCTGCAAAGGAAGCTCATTAGTAAATATTTTTTAGGGTTTTATACCAAGTTAGAATACCGTTTTATTGATGTATCCAAACTCAAAAAATATCGAAGTTCTTTATCTATAATCGCATCTTTTCGAATAGAAATCATAGATTTTAACCTATTTCCTCTCTTTGTTCCAATTAACGACTTTACTTTGAACTTTTTAAAACAGTACAAATTTCTATTGTTTGAATCGAGAATCAAATATATTACTTCCTCGACACTACGTTCCTTTCTTAGAGAACAATTTGCTCCTGAGGGAGAGGGAGGTTCGGCAGTTTTGTCCCTTAAGTAAGAAGGGTATTATAGCTTGGAAGACCGGTGCTTGCCCCGAGAACTCCTAAAGTTGCTTTTTACCAAACATTTTAAGAAGATTCTTTGGCTTAAAGGCTTAAAAATTACAGTCTAAAACAGAGGAGGCAGTACTTTAGATTCGTAGCTCCAGAGGTCTGGGAATATGACAGATGCCTTACATATGTCATTGGAGAATAGAGATCGCTCTATTTTTCTTGCTCAGTCGGTGGAAAAGATTATTCTGTCTAGAACAAATGGTGTTATTTTTTCAAATCAGAACTTGAGCAGTAGTTAATGATGACGATAATTGCCTTTCTGATAGCTCGGACGCCATGCCTACCTCTCCGCGGTTTGCGTAGAATCTTTATCGCCCTCTAAAGAGCACTCACACATTTTTAACTGCGACGGAACAAATTATTTCTATTGCAATTGTAATTCTAATAATAATTTTTTCAGGTCGAATTTCCCATTCAAATTTTAAATCAAATCAATTTTCCCTTTCAATCTTATCATCCTTAAAAACCGTTTCAATAAAATTGTCTCGAACAGTAAGAGTCAACCTTTAGTATTTTTTCAGAATACCTTGTTTGTCTTCTATTTGATTCAATTCACAATAAAGCCTTTCATGAGAAATTTAAAAGAATAATTGCGTTTCTTGACAAAACATAGCAATATGGCTTCAAAATCGCTTGTAAAACCATCAAGTCTTAGTTAAGATGTCAGCTTGGAAGATGTCACATGAACAATGTCTTCCACAAGAAAAAGACGGACTCGCGGCATTCAAAATTTCCCCTGTTGACAGAATGCTATGCAACTGTTTGCCGAGGACTTACGACGCGTAAAAGTAATCCTTTGCTAAGTACGAATCAATCTCAATAATCTAATCTAATTCAATGTTCATTCGCTGTCAAGTGGCGCATTTCGCTTCTCCCAAGACACTCAAGCTCCCTGAGTGTACAATCAAGAGGCCAGGTCCAAATCTTAAAGAGCAAGAAAGCCCTTTTTTTGGAGTTCACTAGAGCAGTCACTAGGCTGGCTTGCATCACAACGTCGACAGAATTCAACCCAGCCATTTTACTTGCGAACTCATTCATTTAATTTTCTCAAACCAAGAACGGTCGGTTTTAAAGCATTTGTTCTCTTCAAAAACCCCGCTCTATTAAAACGTAACCCGAGAGTCTTGAAGTTGTGTTAAACTAAACTCTAAGATGATTGCTCTATTGTGATTTAATCATTCTGTACTCACTTTTGGTTGGTTAATTATTGAATCCATAACATTTCTGGAAGAAAAACTACTCTCTATGACAATTGACGTTATATTTTACAGCGTTTAGCGAAAAACCCTCAAGTATTAACGGAAAAGGTTATCAATTTTCGCACTGCTGAAAAAAGGCGCGAAAAGTGCGCATAATATGGCGGGAATATTTTTAAGTCTCGGAAGTAGATTTAGTCTTATCAAACGATTCTCAAATCAAGAATATATTATCCATTGTAAGATTGTTTTGCTTTAGATGGTAGGATCTGATTTTGGGTTAACACTTTGAACTCAGGACAATACAAGCATGTGGTATATGACAATGGATGGACAAAGAACCGTGGCTGAATTAACTAGAACCACGCCCCATGCTGGATAGCTTCATTTAGAAAAATCGATCGACGAAATTAGTAAGCCAATTTGAGCAATTAACTCTAGCAAAAACACAAGCTTGAATAACAGATGATGGTTTGGGTAGATAGTTAACACTTTTTATTAAGCAAATCTGCGAAGGTCATGCTATAGTGTGTGTGTGTGTATCTGTGTCGCGGAAAGTCAAAGAGATCGCTTCAAAGTTTTATCGATTTTGTATTTGGCTTCCGATGGCACTTAAGGCAAAGCAAATGCTAAATTCCCTGCTTTTTTCAATTGTTAAATTTGATTATTTATTCTTACTAAATTATAATCGAATTAGGGTCCAAGTTTGATCCTTTTCAGCATTTTTCTTATTTAAAAACATAAAAAAGATAAAAAAGTCAAGAAATTTTTACAATATTCCAGTCGATATTTTTAAACTTATCATTTCATATTTAAAATAATATTTTTTTAAAAAATTAATTTTTTAAATCATTTTCATATTGTAAAAAACAACAAGAAAATAAGAAGGAAAAAACACGGGAAAAAACTCGGCAAAGCAGCAATCAGCGACTTGGATTTTCCTAGTACATCATTCTATGAGATTGATCTTCTTATTCATCAATTATTTCAACACAAAAAGAAAAAAAAAAAGAAAAAAAAAACGAAATCAAGAACAACTAATTTTTTAAGAGATAATGAATTATTGGAAAATTGAGGTGTTTCGGTTTTG
>JAABNW020077449.1:0-18737 GCA_015164035.2 Radianthus crispa
AAAACAACAAAAGACAACACCCCCCCGGCGGGGGGGAAAAACAACATACCCCTCCCCCCCCCCCCCCCCCCCCCCCCCCACCCCCAAACCCACACCACATGGCATACAAAATAGTATTACATTAAATGGGTTTTTACACTGACTTTTTCAGTCAACCAGATTGTGGAAGTCACTGGTCTTGACAGTGGAAAGCTGAACAAGCTATCTGTTCTTGAACTACGAGGGAACAAGCTCATGAGTACCCTTGGAATAAACATTACAAATCTGAGAGAACTCTACTTGGTATGTTTTAAAAAACATTTCTTCATGAGGAAGCAATTGAGAGAAAAATCAAAGGAGGGAGAGTCAATATCAGTAACTAAATGGCTGGTAGCACAGTGGGGAGAATAATGCTTCTATTACAAGATGTTGGGCTGGATTATTTTGTCTTTAAAGCAGAGCCTAGTGATATTCAATGAGGTTCTTTTCTCCAACTACTAGGCAGCCAACACTATACGTAGCATAGAAGGGCTTGATCGACTGGAACACCTGACCAAACTACACTTGAGGGACAATCAGATTGAAAAACTGGATGGTTTCTCAGAAAACATGAAGAACTTACAATACCTTAACCTGCGGTGAGAATCCTGGATAAGTGGTACGATAATGAAGCATCTATTGTGTCATCTAACATGTATGATTTGTTTTGTAGAGGAAACAGTGTGGCAGATGTCAAAGAAGTAACGAAAATAAAATGCTTGCCTCTTCTGAGAGCCCTGGTGCTTATGGGTAAGTATTCCCTCCTTCTATTCTTCCTTTCTCCTTCTCTCTCTCTCTTTCTTTCTTTCTTTCTTTCTTATCACATCTGATATATTCTGGCAGAAAATCCTGTATCAGATGAAGATGATTATCGTATAGAAGTACTAATAACTCTACGGAGACTAGAGCGCCTTGATAAAGATGAATACACTGAAGATGAGAGGCAGGAAGCTGAAGAGGTAAATGGGCAAGTGGCAGCGTGTGATATCATTGTTCGACCAATCAGAAAATTCAAACTCGATAAGTCACGGTCCTGTCACAGATTGACGGCATGCTTTGAACCAATCATAGCCAGCGCAGTTAGCTTCTCGAAATTCCTCGGTCGCCGTCATAGTAATGTTTTCTGCCTAAACTTGCTTTCTAGATCTATGAACAAAGACGACAAGAAGAACTCGCTGCTGTAAGTATCACTTGTCAGGTCACTTGTTCTGTTTCTTCCTGACATGTTCATTTCTAGTTTCTGTTCTCTTTGCAGCAAGGAACACAGGAAGTCATCCAGACAGACGATGATGACTGAAGACACCATCCTATTATCATACATCATCATATCATGTTGGACCATCACTACACTATTGTATTTAGTTTAATTGAAGATTTAATTGTTTACAAAACCTAACCAAGGTGCTGCCTGTAGTATCTCTTGACGTTACATGGTTGTGTATGGCATTAGACAAAGCAATTGAAACTTTTTAGATTTTATTGAAATACCCGCGTCAATATCTGATGACTGGTGTTACATTAGGTGATCTTGTTCAACATTGTCGCCTGGTAGCATACAGAGCTTCTGGCTGAACTTGTTAACCTGAAGTCACAAAGATGTGATTGTATTGACTCAAAGAAAGGGTCAAATTCGACAAAAAGATGTTCTCTCCCTTTTTCATTTTAATCGATTTGCCTACATATCGGACCTACCCCCCCTCCCCCTCAAAGAAGAATCAGCTTGAGCCCTTGGAGCAAGTACCCACACTGGTCACACTCACCATGCACAGTTCCTTACCATAAAGTTTCCTGGTTCCATCGATATCATCTTGGTGCAGGTCACCGGTTGAGTAGCAGCAGGATGGCCAAATGACGAATCCCTTAACGTTGAAGTGTTTCAAACCAAGTGCATGACCAATAGATCATGTGTGCCAACTTGAGACAAAGTTTGTTTGAAGCCCGTGGTTCTCCTACGCTGACCACCATTCTTTTTCTTCCATCTGAAAGGAAGTACGCATGCACAAATGGGACTCCGTTCCATCCATCAAACTTTGAACCACACTTTCGTTCGCCCGGAACGAACGCCATAGTGGTCATATCGAAAACCATTTAGCAAAAAAAAAACCAAATGGATCTTCAATCTGTTTTCATCTTATAGTTGTTCTTACACGGAACGATTTCCCTTCCATCTTACTATTTGTCAGTGTATGCAGTAAACTTGGCACGATTGTATTGTGCGCAACAACCTCGTGGACTAATGAGCCAACGAGCACAACTAGTAACTGCAGTGACGGTTTCGTGATTGCTTACCTTATTCTGAAGTCTGCATTCTTTGGATCCATTGTCCTGGTAAACTTCAACATCGGTGTCACCTTTTCCCATCTGTTGAATGTTTCAGCAAAGATCTTGATCGTTCTCATACAAATCTCTCCACCACCTGCTGTAAGTAGCATACCTTCCACAGCGTGTGCTACTATTCTTGATATCTGGCATAACGCATCGAGGCGTTTTCATCTCGTCTTATGGCCCGTTTACACGTGCGATTTTTGCAGCGATTTTGACTGCGATGTTCGTGGCGTTTTTCAAAAATATTACGAACTTTGCCTTACTCTTATAAATATACATTTATATACATTGTTCACGAAGATGTTGAGCAAATACGTACTGTAATACAAACCAGCCACAGCCAGTCCCTGGGTGGATTATTTGGAAGAGACTGCTGTAAAGGTGAGAAAACCAGGGACAATCATGCTCCTAGTGATGGGCCCCTGATCTTGGAATATGCTGGCTCACAGACACCCAGTATGAGTTGGCAACCTCAGACAGGGATGGATACTTATAGTCACTCACGCAATGAAGCAAAAGACACCAGCGCAATAATTCCTGACGATCGTTATTCTGGCCTGGAATGATTGTATTGCCTTGAGGGTGGAGATCTCTGTGTTGAATACCACATACATACAACTATATGGAAAAACTGTGAACTGTGTCTCACAGGTCTGTCTCATATACATTTTGGTCAGTAAACTATTTTTGTGTGTCCCACCCGACCCATACGGTTGCTGAAAAATACATGACCCACCCACGATTTTCAAGGGCGAAAATGAAAAATACCCTCCAAGTTGTCCCTATGATAGCCCACCCCTTTTAAGAAGCTCAAAAATACGTGGCCCACCTCCTGATTTTGAAGACCCAACCCCTCCCCCTATACGTTATGACCGGTTCTTAAAATAAGAATCATCACGCCATCCGGATATCCAGTTAACCCGCACTCCAGCCATTCCAGCTACTGCTGCTTCCTGAATTTTCCAAAGCTAGGAACTCGCTAAAAAACAATCAGCCGTTGTCTATTTTAACCCAAATAACGCCAGCAGCACCAGCTGTGGCAACACTTTAACACTGACACGACCTGTCAGCCGGGTAAATTAAACAAAAGGGCTAAGTAAACGAAACCCATTATTGCTGGACTCGTCGAATCAAAGTGATGGACTTGTAGAATAGACAGATCTGCATGTCGAAAGCTGGCGTACTTTGAAGCAAACGTGTACTTAATTGCGAGTGGAACTAAAGCAGTGCGTTGAATAGAACTAGGGGGGGGGGGGGGGGGATCTGAATACACAACTCAACCATTGCTTTACTGAGGTAGTTTTCGAAACCAATCTCTAAAATAATTGCATCAATTTGCTTTTTATCCAAGGAAAGTAAAGAAAGAAATCAGAGCACCAGAACTTGATTGTCCTGAGGGAGGGGTTGGCACTAAAGCTGTACAAACAGTATTTATCAAGTTGTGAAACAAAGCAGCCAAGATATTAACTCGTCCACACTACAAAAACTAGCTGATGTTCGACTTCAATACAAGTTTCATTGGAGAGGCAACGGAAAGACTCCAGCTCGCACTAGCTCTTTCTCTAAGGTAAGGTGATATGGCTTGTGATGAGCGGGATGTCACTAATTTATTCCTCAAACATACACCTAATATTTTGCCGAGCGCAAATGACTTGAACTTGACGATATATATAAATGTCCATCAGCGATTTTCTACCTATTTTTAAATTGTTAAAACACACTTGCTACAATCGAAGAAGTCATTTTCCTTCTAAGCGTAATACAGTAATAGTCCTTATTGCGGCAATGATCGAATGGACGAAGGGAGCTTACAGCTGTGGGTAATCATCCTAGGCCTCTCACGAAAACGAAAAAAAGTAGCGAAAAAAATAGGAGACCGAAAAAAAAATTAATACCCCGATGATTTGTAACCAGCACTATATATTTGTATATACCTATTTCAAAAAACGTAGTCGGTCGGCGATCTGAAATCTGTGACCGAAAGGAGTTGTGGACCTGGAGCTTTTAATTCAAAATTGAAAGAAGCTGAATGATTTTCCAGTTTGTAGCTTACAGCAAGTTAATATACAAATATACAAATACCTATAAACGACAGGTTTGAATTTAAACCTGAAAAAAGTGCTTTTCTAGCCTCCTACGATTCCTTTCGGTCACAGATTCCAGATCGCCGATCGACTACATATTTTGAAATAGGTGTATATAGTTTTAAACAGCTGCAAGACAGTAGCCTTGTCGATCGGATCGACAGCTGACGAAAATGGAATCCAGTCTCCGGAGACGAACGGCAGATAAACGGTGAGAAGGCCTGGTGCTCATCTTAGGGCTCGATAATTGAAGAACATCTACGTGATATCTTTTTCCTTTTCGTTCTGTTTTAGTTATTTTGGTGAAGCAACAACACAACCAAGCGTCAAAGACAATGCCCCACCCACCCTTCCCCTAGCTGCTGGTTTTCTATCATCCCTTGAGAAATACCTCTTACAGCCAACCAATTCCTTGAATCTTGCCATCTTTCGCATAATCTTTGGTTTCATCATGTCCTTCCTTCAGTATCGCATAGTTTTCCTACAAGATGTCTTGAAGCCCAACTTCAGCTATGCAGAAATCAACTTCCACTATTATTTCGCACGAGAAATCCCACACGTTGGACTGGACAAGCTAGTTATCATCATCTATATCTCCGGTATCGCAGCTTTCTGCATCGCGATTGGATTGTTCTACCGGCTATCCTGTGGCGTATTTCTCGTTACTTACACTTACCTCAGCTTGCTAGAGAAGACGCGTTACAACAACCATTTTTATCTGTATATCCTGATAGCATTCTTCTTCCTCGTAACTGACTGCCACAAGAGACTCTCACTTGATTCCTACATCTCATTCTTCCTTGGCTCCCTGTCTCAGTCCATTACACAAGCTCCCCCTGATACTCGGGTACCTTTCTGGCAGTTTTTTCTTTTTCGCTTTCAACTTTTCGTTGTGTATTTTTATTCAGGACTCGCTAAGCTCAACCACGATTGGTTCTTTCGATTTGAGCCAATGACCATTTGGAGTGCTTTTCCAAGGTTTTCTGGCTTCAGAAAGATTGCAGCTTTTCTGGTCCCTAAAGAAACCGTTCCAAACTTTCTTGGCACGTTCTTCAGTATTGGGGGATTAGTTTTTGATCTGTTCATTGGATTTTTTCTTTTGATCCCAAAATTAAGGCCTCTAGGAATGTTTTTCGCTTTGTTCTTCCATTTCTCCAACCATTTCCTTTTCAAGATCGGCACATTCCCTTGGGTCATGATGGCTACCAATGCCGTGTTCCTCAATACAGAAACCATTGCGAATCTTGCTAAAAACGTTCAAGAGAAATTTCAATCATTTCATAAGACCAACAACGAAAAAATCAAAAAACCCGCACATTCAGCCGATACGACTCACCAGCAGACACCACAACGCATGTCCAAGCCACTAAAGTGCTTTTTATTGACATTTGTTGTCATTCAACTGTTGGTTCCGTTCCGTCATTGGCTATATCCAGGCAACGTAAACTGGACGCTGGAAGGACATCAGTTTAGTTGGAGAATGATGTTGAATGAGGAGAATGTGATCATGAGAATAAACATCGTTGGAAAAGAAGGGAAACATGATGTCTTTGAGTAAGTAGTGTAGAGAAGAGTGATCAAGGAAAATAAATCAAATAGACGTAAACCATTTAGTTGATTGGCCATGAACTTCTGACACCACTCGATATCAAAGTCACTGTGGAAGCTTACAGAAGACGGAATACGCTTGTTTTGTTTATATTTTTCTGAATTTGCTCAATGAACGGTTAATTAACGGGCCCATAGTTCCAGACATCGAATGCTGAAGCGTCCTATGGAATTACGCTTCGCCGGAGATTTCGACCCCAACGGCGCTATCCCGGGATGATTTACAGACTGATCAGGAAGCTCGGCATAAGCCTTAAGGGAGAGGTTAGTCGGCCCCTAGACCGTTAGATGATTAACCTCTTGCTATGACCAGCAAACACCAAAGAACGATGTTTTCGTCGGTGAAGGTGTTTTGCCACTTCAATAACGTCGTTCCATGTGGGACGTCTTATCGATAACCTATCCGTGACAGACAAGCGTGAAAAGCGCATTGCGCATGCTCGTATCGTTTTGATATTCAAGAATAAAACCCCAAGTGAAAACAAGTTTGCCTATTCCACTAATGGCCCATCCTAAATCTTCTTCGTTTATCAACATTGTCTTTCACCATATTATTAAAAGCAGACATTTACTAAAAGTTCAAATCTCAAATTCAGATTAATTTCTTTTCGCCACCTGGAGACCTAATCTAGGCCAGCAATTTTAGATTCTGCGGAAAAGATTCAGATTTTCTAGAATGAAAAATTGTTCAAAAACCAGAAATTAGAGTCGGTTAAACTCCTAAAAAACATTTTAAATAGTGCAATATTTTTCAACTCAGAATATTTGCAATATTATGTCTTGTTGCAGCCCATACCAAATGCACATCACAGTCCGGCAGATTAAAAGAATGTTGACCGACCCTGAGCTTGTGCTACAACTAATACACCATATCAAGAATAGCTATGTTGAACCACGTGATCAAGATGACGTAGCTATCAAAGCAGACATGTGGAAAATGCTCAATGGCAGGTAAGTCTTGTTGTCACGGCCACACGTTGCGTGACACAATCTCATTCCACACGCGTAACGTAACACATTCTCCTCCTGCAGACCACATGCTTATCTCTTGAACGGATTACTGACTTAAGTTTTATCCATATTCATGTGCTTTCTCGTGCGATATTCTTAGACAAAGTAATGATATTTTAGGGAATGACCCATGTTCTGAAAAGGTAAAATGATTCTTTGCACTGATTCTTTCAGAAATCGTTAAGCAAAATAATCTAACTCTAGGGAATGGCATACGAAACAAGGAAACACTGCGGCCCAGATTAAGGAGTTCTTTTTTCCTGTAATTTCAGACCATATCAGCGTTATATCGACAGTAATGTTGATTTGACAGCTGTCAATCAAGATTCCTTCAGCTATAATTGGCTAATACCTCAAATGCCAGATGACGCTTTAAATTTCACCACGATTGAAAAAATCCGCAAACGATGGTCAGGTCGAGGTTATGATGTTGCATTCTTCATGGAACTACCTCAACGAGATTATCAGACATTCCTGAAACCTGATTATTGTTTTGATGTGCGTTTATTCGCATTGAACACCCCAATGAACGTCACAATCAGGACAAGAAAGCTGTTACTGAAACCTGAAAGGAGCGTGATCATACCGAGTAACGCAATTCACCGTATAGCTACATTTGGTCACGCACCTTCAATTTGGTATTACGTATTTGATTGTCATGTGTCGTTTTTTCATCAAGCTCAGTTGTATATTAGTGAGGAAGGATGGAAAAACCCGTATAGATAAGGAGCGTGACCCGTGACAGTGAGTAACACAGTCCACCTTCCAGTAGCCATGTACATAGAACAGATGTCACGGATAACTCTGTCAGATTCAAATGATCGATTTAGCCAGGTACGCAAATAGGTAAACGAGAGCCAAAAAGAACATTTGCAGACAAGCAACAAGAAAATGTTTGAAATAAACCATATTAATATCGGTTGCAATTTGTAATTTTGACTTTATCTTACATATCCTGTTTGCTCGTTGGTCGACTGCTTGGTTGGTTGGTTGGTCGACTGCTTGGTTGGTTGGTTGGTTGGTTGGTTGGTTGGTTGGTTGGTTGGTTGGTTGGTTGGTTGGTTGGATGGATGGATGGATGGATGGATGGATGGTCGGTCGGTCGGTCGGTCGGTCGGTCGGTCGGTCGGTTGGTCGGTTGATTGGTTGGTGGGTCGTCGGTCGGTTGGTTGGTTGGTTGATTGGTTGGATGATTGGTTGGTTGGTTGGTTGATTGGTTGGATGGATGGTTGGTTGGTTGAAAGGTTGAATGGTTGAATGGTTGGTTGGTTAGTTGGTTGATTGGTTGGTCGGTTGGTCGGTCGGTAGGTCCTTCGGTTGGTTGGATGGTTGGTTGGTGGGTGAGTGGGTGGGATGGTTGGTTGGAAGGTTGGTTGGATGGTTGGTTCGTTGGTCGGTCGGTCGGTCGTTTGATTGGTTGGTTGGTGGGTCGTCGGTTGGTTGGGTGGTCGGTTGGATCGTTGGTGGGTGGATGGCTGGGATGGTTGGTTGGTTGGTTGATTGGTTGGTTGGTGGGTGTTCGATTGGTTGGTTGGTTGGTTGTTGGTCGGTCGGTCGGTCGGTTGATTGGATGGTTGGTTGGTGTGTGAGTGGGATGGTTGGTGGGTGGGTGGGTGGGTGGGATGGTTAGTTGGTTGGTTGAATGGTTGATAGGTTGGTTGTTTTCTATCTAGATAAATACTCTTACCTTTTGTCGACAAGTCGCCCATTCTGAATATGAATCAACTTAACCTAAGTTTAATATTAAGCAGAACAAATAGTCTGTTCGCTGTCTTATTTGAGTCTGTTTGCGATTTTGACGATCCTTAAAGACACGTGTTGCGAGCTTAGCCTTGAAACCAGGTGTTACATATTTTTGTTAGTCTGCTGCTTTTGTTTTCTATCTCACAGGCGAGGCTAAGCCCGCATTCACGTGTATTTAAGAATCGTCAATTGCCTGTGGATTGCACAGGCTGTGTTCGAGCATGGTTTGATTAAGGCCTGTTTCCACTGTACCATGCATCTTCATACTAGATGTTAAGTTAGCCCGAAGTTGGAGCTGTGTGAGCAAACGTAGATTATCATGTCGCTATAGAAGTTGCGCATGACAGTTGTGAAGACAACTTGTGCAGTGCAAACTAGTGTAAAAGTTTGTTTTTGTACTGAAATAGAGTGAGATTTAGTCGTTTTGTTTTGCATTAAAGCAACAGTCATGTAGTTCTTTAATCGTTTTATGATATGTTGTCATCTTTATACTGTTTTTGTTAATGCTGTCGTAGAAACGAAAAGAAAAAATAGGCTTAAAATCCAGTCATTTTAAGTTTCAGTTTGCGAAAGTGAAAGTGCCGGCCAAAGAAGTCCCTCGTGACAGTGGATAGACACATGTCGTATCAGTAACGTTTCTGGTTCAATGAATGTTAATTACTTTACGGTTTGCCTCCGACAGTCTAACCATGTCATGTACTTGTCAAAGTTGGGCGTACCCCTGGTGGTGTATGGGTCTTTGTCGTGTTGTGTTTTCAGTACTGCGCATGCCCAAGAAAGTGATATTATACCTGACCGATCGATGTACCTTCTCGTGCCACTCCACCAAGTACTGATCTCAACATGAACTTGACGTTGAGGCGTCATGAGCTGATATGGTTGGTATGTCGCCTGCTGCATGTGGGATCCTACAGCTGATCATGTCATCAATGACTTTGTTGGAAGAAGAAGACCAAGTTGACTTGTCTATCAGCTAGCTAGACCATATGGAATTCTACAGGTAATTCTCGGTCGAGTATCCAAACATATTAAAGTCATGTCGATAAAGATTCTTCAACCCTTCTATCTGTTTCTTAGAAAGTTCTTTGAAATACTTCTTGGCGAGGTCAGAAGAAGCGAGTTTATAACCAGAGGTGATGTTCCCTGGGAAGCGAGTGACGTCGTCCACTTGTAACATCCGGAGAAGGTCATTGGCCTCTGGGATCAGATTCTCAAAATGTCCCACATAATCGTAATATACTAGACACGGGTGACAAAGCAGGTCATACTCCTTCCAGTGTCGATCCATGTACTCAGGATCTGATCTTAATAAATAATTCACAAACTCTGAGAAGCTCACGCCTTCGCCGGTTTTCAACGACTTGGCGTCGGGATTCCGTCGGAAATGTTTGATTATTCGCCTCCCGTAAAGCTTTTTAAAGAGGGTCAAATTGTATGATTCTATGAATTTGTTTCTGTAGGCTGATACAAGTCGTTCAAATGGATGCCGTACAAACAAGAATTTATAATATGTGCTCAGACGATAGACTATTTCTTCCGCGTTGTATTCATTTAAGTATCGGAAGTACCCAAGACTTCTGTTGTGTACGTCTGCAGTATTTATCTTATACGGGTCAGCGGCATCACCATTCAAAACCATGAGCACGCGTTTCCAGTTGGAGCAAGCTACTTTAGGGATGTAACAGTAAAGAAGGTTATGTTTGTCGTTCACGATGATATTCCGAAAAGTGCCCGAAGAGATCTCAAACTTGGTAGTCCCTCGTGGTAAAATACTTTTGGGATCCCTGTCTCGGCAGTACTCCATTAGGGTTTGCTTGCGCTCTTCTTGGACAGGATTTGCTTCCTGGAAATCAATGGGATTTAAACTCAGTGATGACATGGGGTTTAAACTGAATGAAGTTCGAAATGCAATCAACACAAGTCAAAAATACTAACATTGAAAGTATATTTCGATTCAAACTGTGTTTTGTTGGCCTGTTGCAATCTATTCTTAGACGATTACTATTTGTAAATAAAACAGTCCGTTTTTTATTCTGTAATCTCACCTTGGTGAATTCCGCGACAGGATTCACGCTTTGAAAGGTAGTACCTGCAAGAAAAGATGACATTTGATCAATGGACCGTACCATTGCTATGACTGGACGAGAATGACACAGTGCCCCATTGCTTGCATTTTCTTATAACGTTATAACACTGGCTTTTCTCTTTACTCTTTTTTCATAGCACATTCATTCGCTTGTGCCTTTTAAATGTAAATAAAATAGATATTTATTCCACGACCCGACGAATGAAATGATCATATGTTGTTTTGACATTTGAAGTCTCAGAGGCACCAGATGAGGTGGTGAGCATTTTTGGAGATTCAAAATTTATGTTTAAAAGAAAAACAATTAGAAAGCAAAGCATATGTTTTGACTAGAAGCAATATACAAAAAGAGATTAGTAAGCTCCAGCTGAAGTCGACATTTTCCTTCGTAAGATTCCAGTCAAATAATGGGAGAATTTTTTAGGAACTTATACTAAAATGTAGTGCCTAAAATATACTTTAAGGCGACCAGATACTAATGTCATCTAAACTTTAAAATCAAAAATATATTACACGGCACATAATGAAGATTTGTCGTGAAATTCTGATCAAATCGTTACGTATTTCAAGGGACATTTGTCGTTCAAAATGGTAGTAATAGAAAGATCCTGGCATCCGATTACCTGTATCAAGATTGTCCTGTTCATAGCCGCCATTTAGTGTTTCCCAGAGCAGTAAACCGAATAAACAGAGTAGAGAAATCGCCCGGAACATGAACAGTTTGACCATAGCCACAATACGGTACGGGTCATAAGACAACAACAATACTAGAGAACCTGTCGGAGTGGCGGGAAACGTGAAGAGAAACTTCCGCAAGTCTCTCCGCACTAAACCTGCAACAAATCAGCTCTAGAGCTTTCGTCAAACTAAGCTACTTTTCTTAAAATAGGATAAGGATAGTTTTATTCGTTAACTATAGGGCGTCCTGACTTCATCACATCAATATTTAAACCATGTTTGGCTTCATTCAAGCAGAGAGTGGTTTTACGAGGAAAACTGTTGAAGATTCACTGAACGTATTATTGTCCTGTCAAGTCTGTATTGCTATCAATGCATCATTGGCTTATAACCTCAGTTTGAACCAATCACAGCAAAGAAAACCATCAAGGGATCAGACACCTGCTGTCAAGTCATGCGCAGTAGGCTTGTTGGTATTTTGATGGTTCAATGGCGCAATAACAATTAATTGATAGGAAAAGCTTTTTTATTTAGAAAAACTTCTCCTGTCTTTGAGTGAAGATAAAGAAAAGAAGAAGAGATGAGAAGGCTTCAAAAGGCCTTGTTTCGAACTTCATTGCCGAGGCTTTGTCTGTATCATGGCTGCACGATGGATCGTCAAGACGCATACAACAGCTTGGACAAGCTTGGCCTATACTAGTCAGATAAATGCTGAAGCAGCACTTTATCTACTAATCCTCTCAAGTTTGATTCAATCCCTTGAACTAATTTTCACTGGAGATAAAATACGAGGGAAAAAAAGATGCGAAATCAAATGAAAACTATTCAGAGCCAGCTAACTGCGCCTACTTGAATTGATTGGTGTGTGATGAACCATCTCTGGTCCCGAGTCGAAATATTTATGCTAGGAGCATAAGGTAAGTTAAAGTTCAATTGTTACGTGCTGTTTTGAGTGATACAACGCAAAGTGACAAAAAGACAACAAAGTTTCAAAAGAAGCAAAGTTAAGCTATAAGATAGACGAAAAACTCGTCGAGCCCAGTATTACATACCTTTTCAGTGTACTGCACGAAAACAGGTGAAGAAGAGACCAAGACTGTGGAACAAAAGATGAACGTCGTTTTGGCACAATTTTTTAATGAAAGGAAAGCTTTCCATGGTGATAACAGATTTTTCAGTGCTATATTTACCAAACTAGTTATGACCAAAGGCTTATCAGCAGCTAAAAATACTTCGGTAACGATAAGCCTTGACAAAAAGGCCATGACACTTGTCGCATATGAAACTGGGCGGTTCTCTCGATAGCCTTGACTGCCGATAAGAGTTTCTTATGATAGCTCGCCTATACAACCTCCTATATTAGATGGGCTCGAATCCCACAGCATTTACACACATGTCAAACTCATTTTCTTTACCAAACAGATGGATTCAAAGAAGTTTAATCTGTATATCCCTTTAAAGAAGAAATGCAAACACGGGCCGACTGTTTGACTGCTAATGCGCTCGCTACACATCTACACCATTTGACAAAGCTATTTAGACTACAAGCTTTGCTTGACTAGATTTTTGTCACTCACTAAGAGTTTTGTTTATATTTTGGCCAAAATATTTCTATTAATATCAGGGGAGCTTTTCTGCACGCTTTTTTAGAACCTTTCTGCAAAAGATTTTGATCTCCAGCCGTAGTTTACTTAAGGCACAAGAGATGGGCTGAAGAGACCTCATGTCTTACGCATGGCGTGGTTTTGGTGGGAATACCGTGATGCAATAAGCAAGGTCCGGAGGTAAATTTTCAAAGTTCAAATCACATCTAACCAAAGAAATAAGGAAAAGAGAAGCATGTTGGTGATCTCGTGACTGTCCAATCGATATATCAGTTGCGTGTGCAAATCTTGTTCTGTTTACTTGCTCAAAATCAACCTCGTTGTTGACTTTTCCTTCATTAGCTAATTAACTAATAACTGGTATGTTTACTCAACTAGTCATGATCCAAATGTCTTTCAAAAATCTCGGTGAGCATGTGATGTTCGATGTAACCCCCCACCAAGGCTTTGTTCCAAGGCCGCTGTTCTTTTGTTCGTGTCGTTCTTTTTTCTTTGCGGCAGCGACTTACAGAAACTTCCAATAATTAGCGACAAACAATAGACTTTATTTGTTGACATGGATGCCAATTAATGTAAGCTTCCTACACCATGTTAGCAAGACCTCCCAGTAAATAAAACGTTTGTATATTTGTTTTAGTTTTCTGCAAGTCATCCATATAATACAGGACGTATAATTGAGGACGTTGTCATTGGCTGTTCACGTCCTGGAGAAGAATGATTTGCACGTATATTCTATTGTAATGGTCGGTGGGCTTTAGTGTTTATCAGTGCAGAAAGACCAGAACAACTAACTTTACGGGAGGTCTAGGCTAATCGCTTTAACAAATTGATACAATGAAGTCAATGTTTATTGAAAAAGATCTGATTGTCACTGACACCACTAGATGGTAGCTGGGTTAGCTGGTTGGTTAGTTGGTGATCCTATTTCAAGGCTGGGCAGATCGTCGGGGTTAGTCCAAGCAAGAAGTCGTTATTCGAAGACAACCTCGTCAACTTTGTGAAACTGGTCAATTCCAAGATAGGCACGATGTTCAAGTTAATGGTCATCCTTCTGCTTTATTCGTCTGTCGTTGGCGCACGGTTGTTGTTGAGACCATACGGCCTGGAAGTCCCTTCTCCGACGGGAAACAGAGATGGTAAGTCGAGTTTTCCCTCCTCATCAAATACAGCGTCTTTTCTGAGCCAAACGAGAAAATGACAGAAAGGTAAAAGAGCTTGCCATTTTTTACCATATGTGTAGATTGGAAAGGGAGGGCTCCTTTCAAAAAATATTGTGATCGGAATGAAGAAGGTTATACATTGGTATGATGAAATGAAAAATCCTTGTCAAGAAACAGAGATTCTTTTCCAGAAATAAATTCCGTTTTTCTGTGCACATAACCAACATAAATCATAAATCACTTTAACAAATCTGGAATCTGTGCACGCCGGTGGAGATCATGCTTGTACGTACTTCCCAGAATTAACAAGTCAAGGAAAGATGACGCAGCGGGGAAAAAACACTGGCGAAATTCATGAAAACTCAAGGAAAATATTGCAGTGAATTTGAATAAAAAATATTTTAGAGATGTTGAAGTCAATATTTCTGCCTACTGTCTCAGGCTGTAGTTTTGGCTTGCGTACCTTCAAGATTGGAACAACCTGGAATCCCGAAGTGTCGCCATTTGGAGTACTTCACTGTGTACTTTGTTCCTGCGTTAAGGTACGTACTAGATCATTGAATATCACAAGTAGATGTGGTAATTCTACTGCACGCTTGAGCAAAACCTGTTGAACCTGTTTGTATTGTGGTTTCATCCCGTCAACACGAGGTCCATGACGGTTTTCTACGCCTCACCTACTAGATACAAAGTAAGATAGAGTAGAGGGAGAACCAGCTAGTGCGCTAGCTATCGCTAGTTCACACAGGACAAGACATGAGATATAAAAAGCAAGAAATTGTTGTGTCTGTATGGTTGACTTTAAAGAAACTGTCCTGGTTCTTGATGCAAAGCACAAGTTTCTGGTCTACACTTCAAAGAAGAACGAGAAGAGAGCAGGATATACGGAGCAGTCACATGATTTGTTTTACAATGAAGTGGGAATGAATTGTTTGGTTGTTTGTGATTAAAGAAATAAGATCAGCGTTAATTCAATTGTTTTTCAATGGCCAATCTCAGGATAGCTGGTGTTAGGAGAACAAAATTACTTGATTAAAAATGCTTGAAACCTAACTTAACTCAAGACAAGAACAGGTCTCTTCGCTAACTTGGTTATTTCAATAGAAGAACGCATTAACCGATCGTTCGATCTGTGCCTTGTAGACGTACGGCAGTAGTGGGCTCAACAATGGCTTTGATTGGCAGCATTACTTTGCTAATCTTACATTCAATTGAAATCTCCAGTTTGGAATTACTTATTTTTTTTTTCTTTTAAAGATTTCTAAATCCGATACAGCGAGGTCGCTCGTTATTCGCCCATCGCACGCTAAAACAAACTTATAGCGCGCTTTCCTTTACTCAATTTGGAATTTGGAAGTCCATTTTTGTGGAGGAAAGAAAAACCAGAAAACCCGGAAAAAACCATGAAAGCACAGCAGAGAGCCAACAAACAACTCTACTTTTATACAATACTAGGACCGGGGGCCCAAATAGCGCATAGGCCGCGCTTCCAAGCCGTACTTTTATGATGTTTTGAGCCGTATCTTTGTTGACGGGAAGTAAACCGCTAGAAAGTAGCAAAGCACTGCGGTTTCCAACTTTTTCTCTTCGTCATGTCAGTTGTTCAGTATACATTGCTGGTTTTCGATCAAACAAGCGCTTGAAAGTAGACTTTATATGAATGACATGCCCTTTGGGTTGATGCTAGCATTGCAGGAAAAAAAGAAACCTTTACACGAAAACATATTTTTCCAGATGTTTTTTCTTGTGATAGATGTTGAGAGCTCGAGTACAATACAATAGCCATTATACACCGCTAGTTGCAAGAAGGTTGTCACGGGAAGAAGGAAGATTAGTAATTTAATGAGAAAGGAATCTATTCAAAGACAAAGGCAAAACCCTGAAGCTGAACTGCTTCTGTTGTCTTTGGATCTTATTCCCTTTTTCTTATTAAATTGCAAAAGTTCTTTCTTAATTCCCGTGAAAATCTTCTTGCAACTAGGTGCATATCCCTTGAATTCATCATGGTGATATACATTATAACAAATATCGCATTTTTTGTGTCGCAACATGCGTGCCTGCGGAATGAACTAGCCTGGGCACATCCCGTACGGTACCAGGCTTTCCAATCAGATGACTAGCAACGATATATTTGATTGACGTAGTAGAGAGATCAATAGATCTCGTGACCGTTTGTGCATGTTTCATCTGATATTTTATATGATTTTGTTTAAAGAATCCAAAAAGGACTGGAAACTATGGCAAAATAAACTGCCGCAGCACAAGACACCGCTGTCCAAAAACATCGTGTACTAACCCTGAGATCAAAGGGACCCAGTGCTGCCCTACTTGTCCTCCAGGTATGTGACTCGTTATGAAAGAACTCCATTGCGCATGGCAGCCCTGTTGGAGCAATTCCTAAGGGAATAAAAAGATTTAAAGAATTACTAGATAGAAGACATATTGGACGATATTGACAAGATTGGCATTGTCTAGAAAATAAAAACGTACACTGGAAATGGCAGAGCACGTGTTCTCTACACACGCACGCTTCAAGTCATGGCCAATCACAAAGCGAGATTAATGACACGTGATTGTTTTAATGATTTTTAGAATTTGTGGCTCTTCTTGCTCCTTCCCAGTCTCCTTCGAGTAAACCATTTTCCCGCCAAATAGGTTTGGCGCGGCTGCACCTAACATTGATCAAGAGATCTTTACACATATCAATCTATTACCAAGGGTAAGTAAACATCTAGAAGTATGGACGCATGGACAGGGAATGAGAACAACAAGACATTTTCCACTTCTCTTTGAAAAAACCAAACAAAAGACCACTAAAAAGGTGTTTTGGGGCCCATATAAACTTCCGTTCATAAAAATGGGGTCAATTTCATTCCACCTCTTCTACTGTGCGTGCGCATATCGCAAGAATGATGTTCTAGCGGGAAGACTAGCTCAGGATGTTTGTGTGCAAAACAAACCATCAAAAGGGTGTCTTTTTATCTTTCATAGCAACCAAAGACCCAAGACGCTGTTTTTCCTCAAATCCGACGACAGGAAAGTTGGAGAATTGAATATACAGCGAAGAGCAATTAATGGAAGCAAGGTAAAAGCTAATTCCACAATGAACGAATGAAAGGATGGAGGAATGGAAAGATGAAGGGAATGAGGAAGGGAGGGAGGAAACGTGTAGTTAGTGGATGCTAAGAAACAATTCGTGCTTTAGTTAAGATTTCTAACTATATTTTATATATATTGTTGTAGATTTGCCTGTTATGGAACGACCTGACTGACCAACAGTCCAAGTACATTACCAGCAAAACTATCGATGTCATTTTAAAGTTTAAAAGAAGAAGCGAATCTCTTAAAGGCCGCTTGGTCGGCTACAATGGATATTCCGAAGGTTTGTTTAATTTCGTTTCGATCGAAGTTTCCTGAAGAGAGGAGAAAACAAGCCTTGTGATTGGTCAAATTCATGTTCGTGTTCGTAGGTGCGTTCGAGTCTGTCCTACAAGCAAAGCTGGACAGTAATCGACACATGGCAGCCCTGGCCTCCATTAGTCTCTCAAGAAATGGAAAACACATTCATGTGATGCTCTACCACAACCGATTCACACACACAGGTAATGTAGCACAACAGACAGACAGACAGACAGACACACACAGACACCCAGACAGACACAGACAGACAGACAGACAGAGACAGACAGACACAAACACAGACACAGACAGACACTGACACCCAGACAGACAGACAGACAGACAGAGGCAGACAGACACAAACACAGACACTGACACCCAGACAAACACAGACAGACAGACAGACACAGACAGACAGACAGACACAGACAGACAGACAGACACAGACACAGACACAGACACAGACACAGACAGACAGACAGACAGACACAGACACAGACACAGACACAGACACAGACACAGACTATTCAAGTAGTGATGTTTACCGTGTCATTCCAAACTTCAGGAGGTAAACAGATCGTAGCCAATGCGAAATTCATCAAATCCTCTCAAGGTGGTAATGCACAAGCCCTGCACTCAATACCCGTGACGTCACTGCAAACTGAAGGCGAAATGAAAAAGATCACGTGGTCTGGACCCAATGAACAGAATCTTAATTGGCTTGCTAGAGGAGAATTATACATGACCCTGTCAGTCAGGGCTGGGCAACAGACGGTTCAGATGTCAGGAAGAATCGCTATCAAGAGAACATGCAACGGTAAGTCAAGTGACACCACCCACCTCACCCCTCCCCCAATAGAATGTTCATTTAAACAATGCTATTTCCTTATAATGCGCGCGTACAATAACCCACTTTCGATATTCTGGTCGAATGATTACGGACGAAGCAATTCAAAACGAGGCCCAGGGGAAACAAAGGATAATCCTAATATATTCTTTTGTTTCCCCTGGGCCTCGTTTT
>JAABNW020077671.1:2512-18725 GCA_015164035.2 Radianthus crispa
GATCAATTTCCTTTCTTGACGGGAAATTTGCATATTTGGCTTGCGGGACCATGGTAATCTGGAGTGAATCCCCCGATTAGAAGATGAAATAACGTGCGCAAACAAAGGATGGAGTCGACCAATCGCATTTCTCAATGCATTTCTCGTTGTCAGTGTGTCAGATCAGTTTAATGTCAAAGAGCATTTGATATAGAATCAAAGGGCTTTGATGACCAGAGCCTTCAGGAAAATCTATCCAAACACTGGGAGTATGTCACGAATCAAACTGCAACATGCAGACGGGTGTATTTATAGTAGCATGAATATTGCATAACAGAGTTTGAAATACTGAGTGAAAATGACTGGTCAGGCTTAATCATGTTAAAATACGTTCAATTATTAAGGAAGAAGTAAAAAGCTTCTTCTGACTATTTTACCTTGAGATACAAACCCGTTGAAAACGAGCAAGTTCCTTTTGCATGGCTTGGCTGCCTTGACGATTTGAAGAGCGAAGAATGTTTTAATAATTGAAATTAGAATTAAATACGCTGAAAATTATATAGATAAATCTATATTTATGTCAATGTACGTAGCACGGCAGTCGTAATATTAAATGAATTATTTTCCACAATCTAAAGAATAAAAAATTTTCAAGTTTTTTTAAGATGATCAAAAGATCTTGGAACGGGCTCCCTGTTGTTTAGAGGCTAGACCTCAGAGGATTGACCAATCAAATCCTGTATTCCTTTCTCCCTTATTCCATATTTGGTACGCGGGTTTGAAAGGCGGTCATTGAGCAAGACTCGATCTCTTTCCAATTTACTGTGTACCTAGTAGCACAGCATTGTGAAATCTCTAGATTTTAAGCCCTTATTACCTCCACATCTTCTCGATTCCATCATGTCTGAAGCAGCAAAATTGCCTTACAAAGTTGGTAAGCACTGATGCTAGAATTTGTTGGGTACACTAGATTTGAATTCGAGGGCATGTTCTGTACATTCCCACGTGGAAATTGAAGTTGATACGCTTCGATCGCTTTTCGATTTCCACATGACAATGCATTGCAAGTCTTTTTGTACAAATCTCTCTTGTAGTTATAAAGAAGTTCCTTAGATGCAAGCATGCTATAGTATTGTTGAATGAGATACCTGTAGCTGCCTTCATGCATTACTAAGCAATATAGGAGAACGTGTGTGTAATATTCCGGTAATTTAATCAAGCACCACTGACAAAACCTTTGGACGTGGCACTTTTATTATCAATTTTCAAAATATTGTACATATGATTATTTTTTTGTGTCAACCAGCTGGAAAGATAATGTTATTCAATTTTTTTATAATTATTTTTTTAATTCTGATGTTAATTAGTGTTCCATTGAGTGTTTTTAGCCAAACTTTATAGCTGCTTATTTTCAAAAGAGTGCTAAAGCATCCCAAGAACAGACAAAAAGAATCTTCAACTGTGCAATTTTAAAATAACCCTGCTATATGAAAATTGTACCGGAGTTGTGTGAAAGTATTACACAATAGCATATCATTCAACTGCATGCCCATGTAACCTTGTAAGTCTAGATGTGGAATTTGAACTTTTGCTGATGTCACCCAGTTGTTGCAACAAGAGCTCTGATCTTCCCAAAGTAAATAATTAATCAAATTCCATCTTTTGGTTCCTCTGCTAGCAGGGAAATCGTTTGGTTGTCAGGCTCAAAAACTTCAAGTTCAACAGTATTATCAGTTTCTTTTTTGTATATGTTATTGCTATTGTATTTATTCCATTACTCCCATAGATCATGTTTGTAAATAGTACATCAGACCCCATATATGAGCTGTAGTTCTTTTAGATAAGAAAAGGAAGTCAAAGCAAGCTTCAAAACTTATGTCTGCTTTCTCAGTAGAATGTTTTTCTTTATAGCTGATATAAGCCTTGCTGAATGGGGCCGTAAGGAGATTGAACTGGCAGAAAATGAGATGCCTGGTCTCATGGCCCTCCGTAAGGAGTATGGTGACTCCAAACCCCTCAAAGGAACTAAAATTGCAGGTTGTCTGCACATGACCATCCAGACTGCTGTACTGATTGAGACCTTAACAGCACTTGGAGCTGAGGTAGGCAAAAGTAATATTCAGTCCTGCCTAAGGTGAGATAAGCTAAGGTAGTGTTTTCAGGAAGCACAGGCGGCACAGTGGTGAAAGCATTCTCCTCTCACCAAGGTCACCCAGGTTTGATTTCTGGGGTCAATGTGAGTAGAGTTGTTTGTTGGTTCTCTCCTGTGTTGGGTGTCATGTGAGTAGAGTTGTTTGTTGGTTCTCTCCTGTGCTGGGTGTCATGTGAGTAGAGTTGTTTGTTGGTTCTCTCCTGTGTTGGGTGTCATGTGAGTAGAGTTGTTTGTTGGTTCTTTCCTGTGTTGGGTGTCATGTAAATAGAGTTGTTTGTTGGTTCTCTCCTGTGTTGGGTGTCATATGAGTAGAGTTGTTTGTTGGTTCTCTCCTGTGTTGGGTGTCATATGTGAGTAGAGTTGTTTGTTAGTTCTGTCCTGTGCTTCAAGGGTTTTTCTCTGGGTACTCCAGTTTTCCTCCCTCTATAAAAAAACAACTTCTGCATTCCAGTGCCGTCTTGGGCTTGGGACTCCATTAAACAAGACATGATAAACTGCATGCTCCTGGATGCTGATACATTGATTCGTTTTTATAGGTTCAATGGTCATCTTGCAACATCTTCTCCACCCAAGATCATGCTGCTGCTGCTATTGCCAAGACTGGAGTCCCTGTGTATGCATGGAAGGGAGAGACAGATGAGGAGTACATCTGGTGTATCGAGCAAACCTTGGTGTTTCCTGATGGTAAACCCTTGAACATGATCTTGGACGATGGTGGTGACTTGACAAATATTGTACATGAAAAGTATCCTCAATACTTGGAAGGTGAGTAGAATTTACTTCCCCAGTTTTTGTTTTTTTGCTTCATGAGTCATTCAACCACAATTTAGTCCCTTAAGTATTTTTTCCTTGTCTAAACGTGATCCATGAGAAGATGCTCCAATATTCATCAATCTCAATACTAGGAATCATATATTCTGAAAAAATTGATGTGTAGACTGTACTGGAAAATAGTATTCCAAAGTTTAAAATGTCTGCAGTGATGTTTTGGGAGACAATCCTTATTGATATCAATGTGCCAATTGATATCTATTGATTGCTGAAAAAAAAGGATTCCTGAAATTAGTGCAATGAATTTCACTTCAAGGCAGGAAAATAAGAGTGGCTGATGCATCAGCTTTGCTGGTTTTCTTTATTGAAGATTTCTTTTCTACAGAAATCCATTAACATTGATTGATCTCTTCTCCAAGGCATTGTTGGTCTCTCAGAAGAAACCACCACTGGTGTTCACAACCTCTACAAGATGAAGGAGAAGGGCACCTTGAAGGTCCCTGCTATCAATGTCAATGACTCTGTCACCAAGAGCAAGTTTGACAACTTGTATGGAATCAGAGAATCTCTTGTAGATGGACTCAAAAGAGCAACTGACATTATGCTGGCTGGCAAAGTTGTTGTCGTAGCTGGATATGGAGATGTTGGCAAAGGCTCCGTCCATTCTCTAACTGGATTTGGTGCAAGGATTATTGTCACTGAAATTGATCCTATAAATGCTCTCCAGGCAGCAATGGAAGGTGAGAAATGAGGGTGTTAATTGCCTGGGAAGCATCTGGTGGCATAGTGTAGTGATTGATCACCTCTCAACAAGGCAATTCAGGTTTGAGCCCTAAGGTGTACAGTGGTTTGATGGTAAAAAAACATTTACTAACAATTTGCCAGTAGGCCAGTGCTACACAACAATAGGACTTGGGGTCCACTCAAAGTATATTATTTGAGGATTTTCAAGTAGATCAGTGAAGGTCCACAGTAATCAGGCTATGCTGTTGTGGTCACCCTGCCATTATGCTTTAAGTATAACAATTATAATGGCAAAACTAATAAAATAAAATAAAAATATAAGTCAGCTTATAGTAGCTCCCTAGATACATCCACATGGAAGATTCATCCAGGTACCAGGGGACCTTAATTTTTGACAACTTTCTTGTTTTTTTCGATTTTGGTTTAAATCGAAAGCCTGAAGCTAGATCTACAATTCTGTGAAACCAGAGAATTATGTTTTGACTTTTGGAGTGAAAAATGAAAGAAAAATCATTTTTAACTTCTCTGAATAAAGTGGAAATGATCTGTCAGCACATTATTCACACTCTACTGCACTTCAAGGTGGTATCCTAGCAACCATGTAACACCACTAGCATCAGTGTTGCGAACTCAATCATATTCAGCTGATCCAGCCAGTTCAACAATAAAGTTCACTCAAGTATTTACAGTTTAATTTTTCATTTATAAACAGTTCTTTCAGTTTTTATAAAAAGTTAATTAGCATATACCGGTAACTGTAATTACGATGCAATGACAGATAATTTATGTCCCTTGTGTCAATAAACATCAGCAGGGCTCCCTTGTGATCAAAGAAACCTTTCAATGACATTTTCTCTGAATCTATTTAGAGCATTTTTAGTCATTTTCAAAAAATCCTGAAATGCCGGACTTGAAATGATTTTGCTGAAACTTTGCAGATGTGTTGACCTATATTTCATCTCAAAGACAGTGTCTCACTTTTTTGATATCTTGTCTAGTTCCAAAGTTATTCCATGATTTATGTGTTAAAGAGGTAAAAATCACATCATGTAACTTTGGAAACAAATATCTTTGCAATAAAGGCGCTTTTTGGAAATCTGTTCGTTATGGGGGCTGGCGCTACTAGATATATACTTTATCTGGTCATTAAAGATTATTATTATTATTATTATTTTGGAGATCAATCTGTGATCTTTACAATGACGTAAATGGTTTGAAAACATTCCTGTGTTAGGAACTTAAAAAAGATGGGTCGAAATTTATAAAACTCGCAATCTTAATAACTGATAAAATTGGTCAAAAAATGATTTAAATGGTTATAATCCCCGTTTATTTAGCTTCAACAAAATATATATATATACTTTTATGGACATTACATGAGTAGTTAGTGTGCTATGAAGTGTTTAGTGAGCATTGGTAGCAAAGGTCTCCTGGTACATACAAAAATCACTGAATGATGAAAGTGCATGCTTAAAGTTGACTTGGTTTTCTGTATGAAATATTTTTTGCTGTATAACAATACCGGTAAACCTATGTATTTATTTACAGGATTTGAAGTAGTGACAATGGATGAAGCAGCTTCAAAAGCCAACATTTTTGTAACAGCAACTGGCTGCAGTGGAATCATTACAGATAAACACTTTATGCAGATGAAGAACGATTCTATTGTTTGTAATGTTGGCCATTTTGACTGTGAAATAGATGTTGCCTGGTTAAATGAAAATTGCAAGAAGGAAGTTATTAAACCACAGGTAAATAAAAAATCACTTTCTTTATAGTGGGATACAAATTCAGTATTATGATACTGGTTTCCAATTTGCCCCACTGTTGCTCACACACACTACCACTACATTATATATTCTATACATAGAATTCACAACTGACAGGTTGATTTTTATGGAGGGAGGAAAACCGGAGAACCTGGAGAAAAACCTGTGTGGCACAGGAGAGAACTTCACATCAAACAAATTCAACTCCCATACGATCCTGCTCAAGCCAGGACTCGAACTGGGACCATAGCTGTGAGAGGCGAACGGACAAACCACTACACCACCCATGTCACCCAGTGTCTTCTTATTAGCATCAGTTGATGACAGCCTTAATCTCTGCTATTTTGTAACTAATAATGCCAAGTGTAAAAGGATAGAAACTAGTGGCTGAACTTGTCACACTTTACACCATCAGAAACTTATGAGTGGGTTAAAGCCTGTAACATCAGAACGATGCTCCAGAACATTCAAATGAGCATATTAGAGGAGTTTTGATACAATATTTGGATGTAGCTTGATTCAAGATGGGCACACCAATCACATGTTAGTTTTATGGATCAGTAGAGATTTATTGAATTTCTCAATGTTAGTTTTGAAATATATCTCTATTAACTTTAGGTTTGAGAGATTTTGACACAAGAAATTGTTTTTGATTGAAGAAAAGTTTGTGAACCAACATTTGAATTTTCCATAGCACGGTACCGAAGAAATGTATGGTTGTTACTACATGTTACAACCCTCATAAGTTTTGGAAACCATAAAGTTAGTTTATTTTGCCCTTCATTATTTTGGCTGCAGTGTTTTTTCACACCATGTGTCGTTCCTTAATTTGGGTGCAATTATTTTTTTGTCTAACTGTCATCGTGTCTGATATGTGTGTGTAGACTGTGTTCTATCCCCAAGATCTACTGTCTTCAGGATGTTTTCCTAGGGAGGGGTAAAGGCCAAAACATTTGACTGAATGGGGTGTACACTACAAAAGGACACAAACCAGGGGGAAATCCTTGTACACACTTCATGCAATGTATTGCAGTCCCACATGCTTTGCTAATGAAAATATTTTGTCCTCAGGTTGATAGGTACTTATTACCCAATGGAAGGCATGTTATCCTGCTAGCTGAAGGTCGTCTTGTTAACCTAGGGTGTGCTATGGGACATCCCAGCTTTGTCATGAGTAACTCTTTTACAAACCAAGTCCTTGCTCAAATTGATCTATGGACCAAGAAGGACAAATACCCTATTGGAGTCTACATGCTGCCCAAGGCAGTAAGTTAAATAGTTGAGCTTCCCTGTTTTCTCACTTCATAGGTGTGCTACATTATTATGTTGTGTGCCAAACAACAATATACGCAAGAGTGGATCCTAGCTATCCAGCCAAGGATATGGGGAGACAGGACGGGGGGGCTTGACCAAATTTTGAAAACACCATTTGGGTGGGAGCCTAGGATTTGAAATCATAAAATAAGGTGTAAACGGGATAAATGACGCTGGAGAAGGGGGCTACAGCCCCACTTTGCCCCCCCCCCCCGAATTTTTAATTAAATATTAAGACAACCCTGCTTATTTTGCCCCTGGTACACCATCTATCTCAAAAGGTTTACCAGCATAAATTCATGTTGTATAACATTTTTCTCTTTTTTAGCTTGATGAAAAAGTTGCATCTCTTCACCTTGATCATCTTGGAGTTAAGCTTACTAAACTAACTGATACGCAGGCATCATACCTTGGAATCAACAAAAGTGGTCCGTTTAAACCTGAATATTACAGATATTAGGACTTCCTTCTAGCAAATTTAAGAATTGCTTTCCAGTTTTGAATTTTTCATGCAAATGTAATTACTGGAAAAGCAAGATGCAACTGAGTGAATAATGGACAGACTTTTAGGGACTTATTGTATTCTAATTGTTTATGAGAATGATTTAACACTCAATAAAAACGCATTTCAACACATCTGGCGTTTTCCCAAATATTATTTTATTTATAAGTTTGTGTTTCTCAGAGCATTAACTAAATGGAACCATGCACAGAGTAGCCTAAAAGGGGGTGGCTGAGACTGAAAAAGTATAAATAGTCAGGTGGATTAAGGACATAATTTGCCCCGATCGTTATAGAGTGGAAGAAAGCACGAAATTTGGCACAGGTGTTACAAAAGTGCATCTTGGTTTCGGTATAAAAAACAATTTCAGAAGGGAAGTCAAAAGATGCAAGATCTGGGGTGGAGTTCCAAACTGCAGGGGAAGGGGAGGGGTCAAATCAACCGAAACAACAATGGCACCTTTTCTAGAAACAGTGAGGCACAACATCATAGAATTGACAAACTTTAAGTGCTTTTTTGGTTCATAACGTTTTTTGGCAGATTTGACTCCTCCCCTTTGGTGCTGTACTGCTGCCCCTCACCAGATCTCAGATTTCATGACTACCCTTCAATAGCCCACTTTCGATATTGTGGTTGAGTGATCACAGACAAAGCAATTCAAAACGAGGCCCAGGGGAAACAAAGGATAATCCTAATATATTCTTTTGTTTCCCCTGGGCCTCGTTTTGAAATGCATTGTTCGTGATCACTCGACCAGATATCGAAAGTGGGCTATTGCTTTTTACACCAAAACCAACATCTGTGCCAATTAATTTGGTGCTTTCTTCCACTCTGGTAATTATCTTAACCCTAAACTACCTGACAAAAAAGAATAGTAGGTAAAAAGGAAGTCTGAGGGTGCTATAAACCCCTGGCCCTCATCATGTTACTGAGTAGCATCTCGACCTATAGAGGTCTTGTTGACTATCATGTAACTGCCACACCATCGTGGAAAGATAAGTCGAGTTCTTGTACATTAGAAAGAATAGCTTTTATTACAGTTGATGCAGAAATTTTGGAATCATCCAAATGAAGCTATCAGCTAGCTAGGTCGATACAATTATGGTTGAAGGACTCTTCCTCAGACAGAATGAAAATTCTCATTTACAACCATCTCTCTCTTGAGAAAAAGACTGGACAGCAGGGGCGGATCCAGGGGTGGGGAAAAGGGGGAATTTCCCCCCCTCTCTCCCTCTTAGTAGTCATGTGCTATATAGGGAAACTCGGTCCTTAAACGTTCGCGCTTGGAAAAGGATTGTTTGTGTTTAATATATATGTGAATCCTAAATTCCCCCCCTCTTGAAAATTCCTGGATCCGCCCCTGGACAGTACTCGTAATCATTCTTATGAGCAACCATAGAGAATATTTTTCTTTTTTTCCAGACTCCCACAGAGAGTTGGATCTCTTTAGTAAAGTCTATCACTAATCAAGCTCTCTGACTGGTTGAGCTACCTGGGGTCTATTTAACAATAAGTTCTCAATGGTTTAAGGCTGAAAGCCGAGTGGGCTATTTACTCAGGCCACAAGGGCAAGAGGTCTAATTGTTTTTGTACAAACAGATTATACACCAGTCAAAGTAAACCCCGACCCCCCCGACCCCACCACTCCGGTACATAGGTGGGGATTAATATTGAATGGCGAACCAAAACTATCAAATGCCCCACCATATGGGGCAAGACATTTGCTGCAAAAGCCACACCCCCAGTTTGACTAAAACGTGGAAACAATATAGCCGCCATCTTTGAATTTACGCAAGCGAATCCCCATCTAAAGCCCGACTACCTTAGGTGGGGATGACAAATATGTACAAATGCCCTACATGGTCGGGCTCTAAAAAGCTGCTAAAAGCTACTAAATCCCCACCAAAGCCCCACATGTCCCGGGGTGGGGGGGTCGGGGTTTACTTTGACTGGTGCATTACAGTCTTAGTAATCGGTCCAATAAAGGATGAAAGAAATGTTGACTTGTGTATAAAATTTTTTGGGGTTCTTAAAACCGGTGCTTTTTGCTACTATCTATAGTATTTCTACTTCTAGAGATCTATCATCAATAGATCCCTACTAGCAGCTCAGCCAATCAGAGGGCTTGATTGGTGATAGACCACTGGTAGGTTTAGAGATAATAACTAGCCGTAAATTAATGTGAGCTGCGTCAGTATTTCTAAAGAAATAATAGTTATAGTATGTAAATTATACACCGAAAAAGTAAGTCTGCTCTCTCTTTACGGGTGTATAATTTATACATCACTATGGTTTTTCAACAAACTGATCTTTGGGCTACCTGTGTATAAAGTGGGCTTCCTGTGTATAGCAACCAAGAAACAAAATGGCGGCTGTCAGTATGGAAAGATAAACTATGAGAAAACCGATTGAAAACCAGAAACCATAAAAATAAGGTAAGTATGAGATGAATATATTCAGAGTATTGTCTCTGAGCTTTGAGTATGAGCATAGTTGACTCTATTTTGGTTGCGTTAAAAGGTCAAAATTTGTAAGGAAATTTCGTGTGCAACAAGTTGTGCTGTACAAATGCTCTGGTCACTGGTTTACAGATGTGAAAAACAAGAAAAAAGCTCAGCAGAAAAGCACAAATTATTGAATACCACGCTTCCAGAAACTTCTAAAACACGCATTTTTGGGGAAGAAAATGACAACAAAAGGAGCGAAAAGATGACTCAAAATGATTCCCAGAAAGTTGAAGCTTCTTGCCCTGTCCACTGTTCTGGTGTTTGTGTTTTGTGAATGGCTAGTATACTACCTTGTGATATACCAGTGCTCATGGCCTGAGCTCAGTCCAGAGGGAAAGAAGTGGGGAGTAGATCCTCTACGAGCTATGTTCTTGACAGACCCACATCTTCTTGGCTCACAGGATGGCCACTGGTTTGACAAGCTGAGAAGGGAATGGCAGATGGAGAGGGCTTTCCAAACAGCCATCACTATATTCCAGCCAGATGTTGTGTTTGTGCTGGGGGACGTGTTTGATGAGGGAATGAAATGCAGTGATGAGGTAAGTTGTAGTTCAGAGAATTTTTGTATCTGGGGGAGGGGGGGACATCTTCCTGATTGGTGGAGAGCACAAGATATCATATAATCATATGAGCACATGCTTTTCCTGTGTATTAGGACTCCTTTTTAAGTGAATTATAGAGTGATAATACACAGTTTGGAACTAGCGCATGCTCAAAAGGTCATTCCTTTTAAATGTTTTCCTGAATATTTCTTCATATTTTGTATTTGTATCATAGTAATCAATTTATTACACTGCTCATTTGTTTGTTACCACCAGACAATTTTGAAGGGCTCAAAAAATATAGTCACTTATAGTCGTAAAATTATCAAACAGTAACACACTAGCAGTGTAATGATCTCTATATATTTCACTTGAAAATGATAGATTCTGAGACTAGTTATTACAGAGAACAATATGTTGTGGTACCTGTCATGACAATCAAGGGAAACAGCTGAACCTTTTACTAAACCTGAAATGACCTCTGGGCTGATCAATCTCAGGCCACAGCTTCAATTATGGACAAATTACTTTTTTATGCATTTGCAAGGCTTATTTCCCTTCTTTTATCACTATTTCAGGAATTTGAATATCATGTCAGTCGTTTCCATAAAATGTTCAGACACCCTCAAGACATGCACTTTCATGTTGTTGTTGGCAACCATGATATTGGCTTTCATGATGTGTAAGTTGATGATAGTATGATTATCATCTTGCATCCATAATTTGGCAGATACTGAGACGAAATTTGTGGTATTCCTTTTACAGTGCTTCTGTAAAGAAAAATCATTTTGAAAGATTTTCCAAAGCCTTCAATATCCCACCTGCAGAGTTACTTCAGATTAAAGGAAATGTGTAAGTCAGTATGTTGTGTTACACTTACTGTACATCATACTTCTGAAAGAAGTGGACCATGAGTTTGAGTTAGCACGTCATTCCCTAGAGTACCATTTCGTTGTCCAACAGTTGTGCATGAGGAGATAGATGAATTTGGATATACCTCAAACAAAGAGTCATATTCTCTAGGGAATGACACATGATCTGAAATGGGAAAACATTGTCACACAGCAGATTAGGTCTATTGCTAGCCTGCATAACCAGGCTCTCTCAGTCTCCCTCTTCCTTCCCCTGTAAGTTGCACTGTACATGAAATAATGAGTAATGGCTCTGGTTTCTTCTTAGGTTTGTGGCAGTAAACTCCATAGGACTGGAGGGTGACAACTGTAGTCTCTGTAGTACTGTTGTTACCCAACTCAAGAAAATAGCAAGCAAGATAAACTGTAATGAACAGAGAGGAAAAAGAAGAAATATTATAAAAGAATTAGAGAGAGCACAAGAACAATGTGAAATTCCATTTGATGCACCCTCACCTATTCTCATCCAGGTGGGTGCTTGCAGCTGCAAAAGGTTACAAAATGTAGAACAACAGAACTGAGACTGCAAGCCATTTTTGGAAATGATCCATAGATTTATGCAATTGAGATATGAAGTCAAATATAGGAAGCATGCATAATTTCCATGAACAATCCACATGTTGTCTCACCAGTAGATGTACATCTCGTACATCTAATTAAAGTGTACTTCACATTACCATCTTGAAATTGAGTTCAATCAGTAACAACCCAATTTCAAGAAATAATTTGAATCACTGATCATTTAGCTCACCTAGAATTATCAAATGTGCATTACTTGATACCTCCAGACCATATTACATAAACTTGCATCATTATGTACAAAGATTTGATCAAACTGTGCCAAAATAACAACCCTGCAGCTGTCCCCCACATCATATGAACAAGATTTTTAATCGACACTACAGTGATCATTAATAGCAACATCAGCAAATAATCCGTGTTAATTATTACCATTAGCATTACCCACTCTATCGAGAAAATGAGAAAAAGTGTACTGGCGTGGATGCACCTCCACAAGATGAAAAAAGCAAAGTGAACCGGCCAAAATGGGAGGTTCTATCAAGAGAGGCCACAGCTCTACTTTTAGAATCACTTGGGCCACGCCTTGTTCTTAGTGGTCACACCCATCATGGCTGTTATGTGATCCATGACGATGGGACACCAGAACTGACAATACCATCTTTTAGCTGGAGGAATAGGAATAACCCAAGTTTTGTCATGGTGAGTTTGATGAGTTTGAATAAAACAGTAATGACAGCACTTTTATGATCTAATAAGGCTGCTTCAGCCTACAATTACTCAATCGTGGAAGAAGGATCTGTCAGCACTGTGTAAACAAACTGTGATGTGATGCAATGTGATGTGGTGTGGTGTGGTGTGATGTGTATGGTGTGGTGTGGTGCGGTGAGATGTGGTGTGATGTGGTGTGGTGTGATGTGTATGGTGTGATGTGGTGCGGTGCGGTGCGGTGCGGTGTGATGTTTATGGTGTGGTTTGGTGCAGTGCAGTGTGGCTTTGTGCAGTGCAGTGCAGTGTGATGTGATGCCAATAAAGATGGAAGAAAGAAGGCTGCTTGTGGTGGGGGTAATTATGATGGTAATGAAGATCATGATGATAACAATAATGGTCGTTGTGATAAAGGTAGATGACAATAACATGCATGTTCTTGTTAAAAATCCATAAGATTTTAAAACCTTTCTAAAAAATAATCGATTTTTATCTATTTTCCAGGCTGTAATAACTCCCAAGAATTTTGTATTATCCAAGTGCTTCATACCTCAGGAAAGTACAGTAATACTTATTTATGTCATTGCTGCATTTGTTCTGACATTTACTAGTTCTTCCTTTTGTTTATATCTCCTAAATGGTTTACAAAGAAAAGCTTCTAGGAAGTTATCTAAATTTCTAAACAAAAATTATCACAGAATGGCAGCTGATAGCTATTATTAAATATTTATTTGAATTTCCAAAAACTTCCATAACTATTGCTTGGAAGACCAATCTTTTGGTTTTTTAATGCAATACTGAACGGTACTGAGTGGCTCTGAAAATGAGCTTTAGGTTACTGGGAATGGGAAGAACCGCCAGTGAATATGTGATATCAAGATTTGGTTGTGCCCAAAAAAATATGACAAAGGAAAAGTTCTTTTCTCTCATTAGAAAACTTCAACAAATCCCTGGTCAGGTGTTTAGGGGAGGGGAGGGGAGGGGGATACCTTTGGGAGCTATGGACGATTTCTGAAATTGTATTTTTACTTTTTATATTTTAATTGATAATATATGTATATATCAATTGGGGTAAAGATTAATTATAGTAAATACCTAAATGAATTTAATAAATGACACGATTTGGAATTTCTTGATTCAGTGCAACATCACAATGATTGTAATGCAGATTTTTAGTCTATACGATTCACCCAATCAAAATGCATTGTCACAAAAATAATAAGATGCGTGAGAAATGGTCTGAAACATTTTTTAATCATCCTAATGCGATTGACCCCATCAAGCTGCTTGTCATGCTAATAATAAAATGCATGAGAAATGGTTCCTTATTTTTGGTTAATATTCACCATTCTTATACGATTCACCCAATCCAAATGCTTTGTCACGCAAGTACTAAGATGCACGAGAAATGATAGTGCGACCTCAAGTTTTCGGGTTTTCCTGCTTTGGGGTGATTTACCTTTTTCTTCCATTTTTTTCTTTCTTTTTCTTCCTATTACGTGAATTTGCTTTGATTTTTTTCCTTTGCATTCATTCATTTATTTCTTTTCATGAAATTTCCTTTTAATTTCAAGTCAGCAAAAGTAAAAAGTTTTCATCTTCATAATTTCTACCTTGTTTAATTTCTCTATTATGTATATTTTGTTCATTCATATTTCATTGTGTCAATTAATCAATAGACGTCACTTCCGCTTCCGGTAATAGCTGCGTTTTGATTGGCTTATGGAATCTTGGAGGTTGTCTGTATAACTAATAATAGTAGTAGTAATAATCTTTATTCATCAAAAGATAAAATCACATATCTTAAGTATACACATAATTGAAAAAACGTCGGGTTGAAAAGGTTGAATCATGAAGCTAAGACCGAAGGGTGTTCTGGGTAGGTGATATTCTTGTCATTTGGAGAGTGTTTGCAGGAAGACACATACATGGGAAGACAAGAAATGCTTTGTTCGGTAACTTGAATCAATTTCAAGAGCTGCAGTATTCATTATGAATGATATTAGCCTCATTAATTGTTGACCCAAAATAGCTTTTGGTCTCAGCTTCGGTGACAATGATTTTTCTATTAGGTGTATACACCTATTTCAAAAAACGTAGTCGGTCGGCGATCTGGAATGGGTGACCGAAAGGAATTGTGGACTACGAGCTTTTAATTCAAAACTGAAAGAAAGTGAATGATTTTCCAGTTTGTAGCTTACATCAAGTTAATGCACAAATATACAAACACCTATAAACGATAGGTTTGATTTTAAACCTGAAAAAAAAAGATGCTTTTCTAACCTTCGAATACGTTTTTTGAAATATGTGTATGTTTCTGGTGTATCGGACACCTTGTTTAAATTAAATATACACGTATTTCAAAAAACGTAGTCGGTCGGCGATCTGGAATCTATGACCGAAAGGAATCGTGGAAAGCTAGAAAAGCACCTTTTTTTCAGGTTTAAAATCAAACCTATCGTTTATAGATGTTTGTATATTTGTATATTAACTTGCTGTAAGCTACAAACTGGAAAATCATTCACTCTCTTTCAATTTTGAATTAAAAACTCGAAGTCCACAATTCCTTTAGGTCATAGATTTCAGATCGCCGACTACGTTTTTTTTAAATAGGTGCATAAGAATGAATTTAAACCCTGGTTCTAAGAGTAAAAGTATTCATATGTGTGTCACCATTTAAGGTGACACCAAAGTGGAACGATATCTCGATTTCTTTTCTTAACTCGCTCGCATCGTTTCAAAAATACTTGGATATTAGGTGATATATTGAATTTTGCTTACGTTTTGCAGTTGTTCGAAGATTCAGGCTTCTAGCGGTGTATTAGAAATTGTTTGTGATAGAAAAAAGTCACATGATAGAAAGTAATCCATTTCAAAGAACCCGAAAAGTCCTAATGCGTGATCCTTGGCATAATCCCTTCTTGATTCATTCATCCGGTATTTCCTCGAATTCTATATATCTACCCATTTCGTGATGTTTTTTCATATCCCATTAAACTATAATCCTCCTAAGGCATCATTATCTGTTAGTAAACTCTACGCAATTCCTAGGAGTTAATTTAGAAGACTCTGTGAATTTCTGTTGAAAAGAGGGTTTTTAAAGTAATCCCTTTCTTTCGACGATTCTTTTCTTTTGATAACGTTGTTAGTGCTTTTCCTTCTGTTATACCGAGGGTATACAAATAGAACTAGGATTAGACTTCCGGGATACATTGATGCAGCACGAGATATGGCCAGTTGTTAAGTCCACTTGCCTCGAGTCGATATCTCTTGTAACATCATCTACGTAGATATAGATAAGTCAGTGAAGGGGGTCTGTGTAACATTTAACAATATGATTAGTTGGCGTTTCGTTAACAACTAAAATTGGTATCAAAATTATGAAGACGCATTATTATTGCAACTGTAACAGTTATTCTGGATGGGTTTTTTTTTTGTTTTGCACTCCGTAAAATTTAACAGTGAAGAATGTCCCGCTACTCTAGATTAAGAACCATACAACACTCTCAAGTATATATTGTATCACTGTTAGGTGTTAAGCTAAGCTTTCTTTCATCTTTATTTTTAACACACCCAAGTCAGCTACTATTTATAATTGTGGTTTTTGAGTTTGAATGGTTATGAATTTTAATTTAGCTTCACCGTGACGATGATGATTTAGATGTTTACCTGCATCATCCAAGTCTTTATTATCATTTTGCAAAGTCTTCGTATTCGTATCTGTTACCAGTCTCAGCTTGTTTCCATGGCAATGATGATTACTATCGTTTGAGTCTTTTGTGTCGTCATGTAAAG
>JAABNW020077782.1:0-18681 GCA_015164035.2 Radianthus crispa
ACTTGTGTTACCCTAAAAAAGCGAACATCATGAATATCATTTGCGGGGTATTCTATAGTTGCTCCGATCTGTCAAAAGAAAACAAAGCAGCGATGCCGCTAGCCCGTGCGCCCAGCCGTTACGGGGGAGAGTATCGCGGGCGCACGAAACCCCAACGGCTGGAACTGAGCCTACGGAAGAACATGATTTCCTGTTTTTCCGATTTTACAGCGCATGTGTTAGCACAGTATTCATGTACGGTTGTATTTCATTTCCGGAATTGGAGCATGCGCTGTAAAACCGGAAGAACAGAAAATCCTGTTCTTCCAGGCCAGAAGAAAAGCGGGCTCTGAGGACGAGATTGTCGCAGAGTGCATCGCACTTTTCTGCCATTGAACAAGTGGTCATCGACCCAGTCTCCCTCGCAGCCGTTCTTATGTCGGTCGTCACGCAATCCTCACTCCCCACTGACGCCTTCTCACGTTCGAACTACATTCCTTTCTCATCGTTTGGGTTGCGTGACGACCGACACTAAAAGAACGGCTGCGAGGGGACTATCATCGACCACGTGCCCAGCCTTCGCAGCCGTTCTTAGGGTCGTCACGCAACGTTTCTCTCCCCGTTCGTGGGAAGAGAAACGTTACGTGACGACCCTAAGAACGGCTACGAAGGAGGATACAGTGTGCCGCGTTCAGATATAAACTTACTGTGACAGTACATGGGCTATTAATGCCCTTTCATGGTCCGTGTGTAACGCTGTAAGTCAATCCCGAAAGTCTGTCTACTTCCTGACATTAACATTCTATTTTTCATTGATATGTCTTCAGGTTATCAGAGTTTGTGTGGTCCATTGATTTGCTAGACAAGGAGCGACCAATCAGTGATGGGAGACGAGTGGCCTCAAGCGGGGACATCTTCGTTACTACAAGTATTTTATATCTTTAGAATGTTTGGTATGTCGGTTATCCGTCGTTGACATTGGACATGTATTTTGAATCAAGAAAAAATTATAAATTCTACAGATAATTTTCTCTTGTTTCATTACTATAAGATATCTATAAGTAGGGGTCACCAAACACTACAATTAGTGAAGCCGGCTCTTCGTGTCAAATACGATGAAGTAGAACTCTCAAAAGTTATGCTATGCAGTCACTAGCCGTGAATATCTAAGGTTCAGAGAATTTCCGATAATCATCAAAGGGAGATTGTTATCTGTGAGTGATTTAAGCTCACGGGCGAACAAAACATACAGGCCATTTTCCGCTTCCGTTTTATTCAAAGATAAAAGTTGTACATCCCTTCTCGGCTATTAATCACAGGACGCCAGGATTCTGTTACAAAATTACCAGATTATGAACCGCAATTTTTCCATTGATTGGTTCTTTAAAGCGCAATTTCGAGAATCGTTTGACATAGCCGAGGTTAAAATGCGTCTCTAACCAAAGCCGTGATTGTACCGTGTCAGTATTGGCTAACATCATGAACAGTTTCCCCATCTCATAAAATTTCGATAAATGGACGTGCTGTAACGTCTCTATCCGTCACTCGTCTTCCATTTAGAATGCTGTTTTAACAAGATTTGAAAAAAGATTATCATTTTTGGTATCGCATTTTATAGAATTTTTTTTTCAAATGTTCAAAGGTCGAAAGCTTTCACATTGATACTGGAACGGCAATCTTATTTTGGCTTTTCGTGCTCGAGTGTTGGGTGGTACTGAATTCAAGGGCTAAGATTTGTTTTTGGGCATGGCTGAAGGGAAAAAAGCTTTGCAATGCTATCATCCGTCAAAAAAAGCAAATGGAATACAAAAAATGTTACAAAATCGGGCGTAAAATAACATTCTTCAACTTCGAGGTCAATTGGAGTCCACCAAAACACTAGAAAAGGCATTTTTAGATCGAATCTAAAAAGAAAATTAAAAAATAATAAAATTGAAGTGTACGCTAAGTAGGAACATTCTGGTTGTACTACAGTTTCCAGACGATTGACAGTGGAAGAAAGGAAAAAAGAGAAGCAAGGAATCCGAATACGAGGGAGGAGGTGGTTGGTTGTTTTGTAGGTGTTGTAGGTGTTGCTTGCATGCAGCGAGAATTGAATGTGGGTTTCTCTGAGAACAGTTTTCTTGTTTGCTTTTCTTGTGCAAAGATTCTTCACATATGTTGTATTCATATGTGTGTGCTGCGCTCAGTTGCGTTAAATAAAAAAGTTGCTCATACTCTAGTAAATTGTAAATGTTCTTGAGTGGGAAATTGGTTTGCATAAAACTGTATTTCATTTCCATCTCTTCATTTTTTTTTCCTTTTTTTTTTGTTCATGCTCAGTAGCCTGCGTGCAGTCGAAAACTTTCTCTGGAAATAACCGTCTGCGAAACAGCGCCAGAATCCTTGTTCTTCGTGACCCGAAATATGAAGCGATTTCTGATTGGCTCTGACCATTTTAAATTCTTACGGGAACTCTTATTGGTCAGGAGATGTACTAATGTCTTCTGGCCACGCCATATTTGTTTTCATTCTATGCATAGACGTGACTCTGTGGTCGCGGCCGGAAGAGATTAGAACGATCTCCTGACCAATGAGAGTTCGCGTAAGAATTTGAAATGGTGAAAGCCAATCAGAAATTGCTTCTTATTTCGGGTCACGAAGACCAAAGATTCTGGCGCTGTTTCGCAGACGGTTATATTTCCTGAGAAATTTTCCGGCTACACGCAGGCTAATGCTCGGTTGCTGTTGCTGCTTCTGTTGTTGGTGCTGCTTCTGTTGTTGGTGGAGCATCGTTCTTATGGTTGCCTTTGTCGTTCAATTAGCCAGTTCGTAGTTTAAGAATCATGTTCAGTGCGCATGCGATTTTATCCCGAATTTCTCACCTTCTTTTCTTTGAACCTTTGTTCTTGATTAAGCAAAAGGTGAGAAATTCGGGATAAAATCGCATGCGCACTGAAGACGATTTTTAAACTACGAACTGGCTCAGGGGCGGATCTAGGGGGGCGCGGCCCCCTCTTTTTCCAACATAAATAGAAGGTTTTGGCTTAGCAAAATTTCTCCACCCCCTCCCCTTCTAGAAGGCTCTGGCTAGGCAATGTTCTTCTAGCGCGCGCGCGCCCCCCTTCTTCGATTCCTGGATCCGCCCCTGTGGCTTATTCGTTTTGTTGTTTTTCTATAATAGGGACCTTAAGCGTTGTAAAATCTACAACGACGACGTCAACCGCAAGTGCAAATGATTTCACTTTGAGTTTTCGCGCCTTCAAATTCTCCCTTGCATCTGGATAACTTGACTTTACATAAAATGTTTTGAATGAAATCTCCAATGAACAGAACCCAAAGTGAAATTATTTACACTTCCGGTTGACGTCGCCGTCGTAGATTTTGCAAAGGTTAAGCTCCCTATTTATAGGACTACAACCACGTTTATGATTATCTTTCCTTTAGAGACTTAAAGTGCAAATTATTCTTAAGGAAGTGTGGTGGACACGGGTGAAAACCGCACTGTGCATACTGCAAGTACTTTCTTGCTATTATAAAGATATGCAAATTTGACTTTCACACTTGCCTGAACAATGCAAAATGTCAAAATGTAATGGCTCCTGAATCTATCCCACGGACTAAGCCAAATCAAGATACGTGGTAATTTCGTTTTCGACTCTTTATTCTCGTTCGGCGGGTTTCAGTTTCTGTTGAGTTCACTTCTGCAAGTTCACAATTCCTACTGACTCGCACTTCATTCCCACGATACCCACGATTCGCTGGTATGGAAAGAAAACAATATTACGGGATTACTACAGTTAAATCAACTCACATATGTTGCGCTTTCCGGGGCTTCAAAACATCTGATCGTTCGTAGCCAAACTCTGCCTCGTGGCGAACAACTCCTCTTCCCCCGTCCCTCTCTACCACAGGTAATCCATGTCTGCCACGCTAATCGTGCGCAGGTCACTACACAAAAGTTAAGAAAAGTTCTTGAAAGTTAGGGCTAATACTTTCAGGGTGTCTTTATTAGTACATTATACTCCTCTCACGAAAGTATACCAGAGAACTTTTCTGTATACTCGGCGAAAACGAACTTTTCTTTTCTCCTCTCTTGAATTCTTAGAAAAGGTGCTGATGTTTACGCACGCACAGACATTTTCCCCTAGTTTAACCTACCTATACTAAGACATTTCCTTCCTCTCACGAAAGTGTACCAGACAACGTTTTTTGTATACTCGGAGAAAACGAACGTTTCTTTTTCCACTCAAAACTCTTAGAAGACGTGCAGATATACACGCACGCGCAGACGTTTATCCCTAGTGTCGGTAGTGTGCGTTCGTGCACGCAGGCATCTGTGCACACGCTTTCATGGTTTGGGCTTCCTGTGCGCGTGCTCTTTCAATATGGCGAATTTTTCTCTTTTTCCATGCAGGTTCAACGTGAAATATCTTATAATCATGCACAGTGATATTGCATTCCAACGGCTAGTGGATTTTTGCTGCCGTCAATCACAAAGATAAGAGGTACCGACTAATTAGCATTGATTGACGGCAACGAAAAAGCCATATCACAACTAGCCGTTGGAATGTCCGAGTTCGAAAAAAGCGGAAATCCGCAGTAAGGTGCCGATAATCACAGATTTTATCATTAAGGTAACACAACGAAAGTGTTCTTATAGCACATTCGTACACCCAATAGGGAATCAAGTATCAAGGAGAATCCTGTACACGTGTACAGGAATTTGGCAAATTTCGCAATCGAATTTCACCCATAAATGAAAGTCTGTTTTCGACTCGTAAGGAAAGCTTTTTTAAATAAAAAGTTTAAAACGTTTAGCGTGTATTTTGTGACTCCTATGGTGTGTCTTGTAGCGGAAGTCAAGATAGACTGATGTTCTTGAGTAATCTAAGATGGCAGTAGGTGAATTGCGTCGCACTAGGAAACGCTGTAGTTCTATTACTGATATTTATTAGACTTATAAAACTCATTAATATTGATTAGGCCGAAGACAATAGAAAATCATGACCGAGAAGAGTGTTGTAACTTCTGATACAACTCGGCCGCTTATGTTGTTAACATTATTTATCTAATAAGACATACCTTGGTTAGAAATTGCGCGATGTTTTATACAAATGGATGCGATTTCGATAATAAACGTTTCATGTAAGAAAGGAAAAGGTGACACTAAAAATGTCGCACCATGAGTTTATGTGATGAAATTCTCTGGAATCCCTTATATATTCATTCCTTTCTTTTCATTGTATTTCTACCACCTCTTGACCTACATTTCCTTCGATCTTAACTCTCATGGGAGCTCGTCTTGTTTCCGTTGTTTATACTTTTGCCAGTCTGTCCCTCTGGTGCTTTCGACCTACTCGAGAGCAATGGAGCAAAAGAACCTCTCGCGCCTTTATACAGCATCTGCTTCCTGGGAAATCAACCTTAGAGTCAAGATTACTTTCGATGATTAATTACTCGCTGACATCGACATTTGTGTTTTATGTTTTCCTTCATGCTGGCTTAAATGGAACACAGGGCGCATCTGTGCTGCTTTACCTGAAGCTAGTTTACTTGGGCAAAAATGAATACACACTTAATCATGGACTTTGTTGGCTATGCCCAATCGAGCATAGCCGCTTTAATCAATTAATGCACATAAAATTATAATTTACAAAATTTTAAATATATTTTGCCCCAGTAAAGATGAGGGCTACAAACGCGTAATGTAAATATACTGTTAAAGCGGTGGAGCAAGGGGAGGTGGTGGGCAAGATGTTTGAGATGTTGACACGGCGTTTAGAAGCGTGAAATGGACGCTGCTAACAAGTCACGTGCCGGCTCCAGCCTGTTAGGGGGGTCATTCAATTGAGCCTCCACTATACCCCACCGCCTTACGCAATCTAATTGCTAAGTCACCAAAGAGACATGTGATTCCGTTAACCATATAAAAATGACTATATACAAAGCATCCAAAGAAAACATAAAATTCCTATTTGCCAGCAAATATTTTCTTTATTTGTTGTTTTTCTTGCAAATAATTACAGCAATTACAATCTTGAAGTAGAGTTCAGAATAACGAAGTTCCACACAGCACATCCTTCAATAAAGATAAAGGCGTTCGATTTTGGACAATTTAATAAAGATTTCAATCAGTGTATTTTTGCCTGTTGAGAAAAATCTTCTCAACACACATAGAAAATGCCTTGGAGTTTGACCTAACATTTGTAAGGTTGGACAACATTTTTGTGGGCAATTCATAGTTATCAAAACAAACCAACGACCTTGTCTCCTTTTTGCCATCAACTCTGTCATGGAGATGCAACTGCTGTGGGTTAGAAAACTAAACGATTAGAGAAGTATGCAGTGGCGGATTTAGGGGGGGGGTTCATTGGGTGCAAATGAACCCCCCCCTCTTAAAAACCTGGATCCGCCACTGGCAAGAGAACGTTATTGTTACGCCGAGATTTGTAAAAATGAACCCCCCCCCCTCTTAAAAACCTGGATCCGCCACTGGTATGATTGCAGTGTAAAATTGTTAGTAAGTAAAGAAAGGCTTCTATAACTTTATATATCTGCAGGAGGAGCTAACTCCGATGACTCAGACGATGTTGCTTCGATTGTGCGTCCAACCAAAGTGATAACAACAGGTTTTCTCTGTTTTTGTTTGCTACAGTTACACGCAGTTTTTGGCGTATATTTGAAATTTTACTTTATTTTCTTGAGGATTTCTACAATGGGGAGAAAACTCTTCTTAGGCCTGATGATGGGCGCTTAGTCCGAAAGCTTGGCTTTTTATTGTCAAAATCTTCATGGTTGGAACAGATCCCCGTACATTGGAATTATCGCAAATTTCTTTTATTTGTAAGTTTTGCTTCTTTCGGAGAGTAAGTTGATTTAGTAACCCATAGTATAGCTCATCCAGTCTTAGTAAGAAAAACGCAGACAACTGAGCAAATTCTTCTGCGTAATTCAAAAGAAACCATTCAAGGCCTGCCAAGGTCAAAATACTGACTTTCTCGTTTTAACGTATCCAAAGTACTGAAAAATTTGTGACGAAAGATAAGTCCTTTCGTTTACATTTCATTTACAAAAGTGTGCTATAGTAAGTTTTAGTTTGCGAACTTAATTCTTTAACGTCTTTGTTGAGAGTTGTCTAACAAAATGGCGACCGTTCATCACTTTTCTCCTCAGTAGGTCAATATCATTTTCGCATCATTACCTTGTTTACTAAATTTGCTCTAAATTTTTTCTCTTTTCTTTATCATGAAAAAAGGTATTACCTTTTGTCTCCTTGTATTTGTTGACTTTTAGTTTGCACAAGCCAGCGTAAACATAAAACATTCCGACCAAAAAAAAGTACATCGAATATGGCCGCCTTGTCGATGAAATTGGTAAATATATTCTTATGATAACTGACTTGTAATGTACTGTGTAATGGTACTTTTATTGTGGGAAAATTATGATATCAAAGATTTGTCACAGTGCAATTAAAAGCGACTGCAAGAAAATGGTCGATCCAGGGGACGACCGTATCAAAGACCACGGAAACTACTTTCTTGTCTAATCTTCGAGAGCCTTAAAGGCTAAGCGAACCTGTGTAAATGATATCTTCTGATATTTATACTTTCATATTTGCGTATATTCTGAAAGGCATGATCTTTAATATTCTAGTGTACAAAATAACTGCTTTATAGAAAGACTGGTGGAAAATCGCTTTCTTCAGAGTTTCGGACGAAAATTGCTCACAGAAACAAAGGGCTTTTTTCGGCCTCGTTAAGCATCTTTTTCATTTACTCGAATACTTCAACTATGTACTCCTTGTTATAGTGTGATTTTGGATTTCTTTTACACCTGGAGACAAATAAAAGTTCTTTCCTTTGATTTGATAAAACAATTCGATCAAAACAAAAGAATTGATATTTGGGCGGTGTGTGAATGAGAAGTAATTTCAGGCCAAGGAATATAAACCTTACATAAATCCAAACAAAAACTTTATTTTTTTTTAAGATGATATATTGTACTCACAGATTATATTCCGCTATGGCCAAAAAACATTCTCTTCCTTTTGCAGCGTTTTGTTTATTTTTTTCGTCGCTTAGAGATGGAAGAACTTGGCAAAAAGAAACACATCTACTTGGTAGGATTTCGTACTTTGCAACAGGCGCCATTCAGTTTCTTGACTTAAGACTTAAGTTTCCACTCGAAGATTTATCTTAGAATGATTCTACAGAATATTTTTATGACTGTAAACATAATTTCATTATAATTTTTGACATTTTCCCTGAAATAAAGGTCTACAATTATATATTTCAGCGGAAGAAGAACAACTTACAATAATAGAGGAACTAAGGGCGAATCGAGCCTTAAATCTTTTGCTCACAGTTATTGTCGATTATCATTATGTCGCCTAAAACAACTCAGATTTATAGATAAAACCCCAAGTTGAAAAAGATCTTCCCAAGAGTGGCTAGTGACGTCAGCAGCGTGCTACCCATGGGCAAATGGTTCACGGTAAATTAGCCAATCAGAGCGCGCGTACTATCTTAGCTATGTTATAATTGCATCTTTATTCATGTTGTTTTACGACTAAAACGTTTAATTACTTAATATACTTTTACAAAATAGCCATTTCTGCTCTGCTTTAGCGAAGAAAGCCAGCTTCAGTTATCATGCTATAATTGTTGGTTATACAAGCAAGTCCTGGAATGCAGGCTTTGGAAAGAGTTCATCATTTATACTATGAGAAGGATTCTACAAACCATGGGCACATTTTACAGCTACAAGATATCTAGCATAGCTTTTGTTTTATGATTAAATATACACTATTCCCGTAATGTATATAAGCTTTTGGGCCTTAATAGACACTGGTGGTAGACATGTTTCCAATTCCGACATGTTGTTTCTTGCTGCAAACTTCGTACGCTGGAAAAAACGTCGCTCAAATATTATTGTAGTGACATGTCCTTGAACAGTTTATCTGCTAACCATCTTTGACCTGTGTTTCTGACACTCCATCAGAGCTTCAAGTTCAAAGTCTTTTCCGAAAAGATTTGCTTCCGTCAAATAATTAATCGCTTTTGTTCACCTACATTTTGTCTTTCCAGAAAGCGTCCTTTCTCAGTACTCGATGTCCGCAAAGTCCCAATTTTTTTCTAGGAAAATCTGCTGAAGTTTAGTCTTTGGCAAAATAGCTGAAGGATTTACCGACGTTAAATAAAGCAACTTTACCATTTCTGTGCTTTTTTCTTCTTCGCCTCTTTTACCAACAAGACTAGCGTATCTTGACATTGGGAGTACTGCTTCCGTCCTGGTCTGTCGTCCACCCATTCCTGCATGCATCAATAACAAGCAATACTTTAACTTAGATCAGTTTTGACGTCCTTGTAGGGACATCGTTAATTTCAGCTTCTAAATTTTCCAGAGTTGCTTTCTCTCTCATTTTCATGTAATACGTTTGTCATATGTGATTGTGCATTTCTCATGCCGTAACAGACAGATCACTGCAACTCTATATTTTGTTCCAAGGGTCAGAAACGTTTGAAGGTAGACAACACACCCCTTGTGTTTTAATTAAGGTTGTGGACCAAAAAGCAAATTATTGGGTTCAAAAAGCCTACTTAATTCCATTATCTTTTTTCATTCTTAACCCTTTTTTCGAAATAAAGGTTTGCAATAAACTATTTCAGTTTCCAATTACGAACAACACTACAAGGGGATTCGAGTTTTGCCATTGCAGACAGTTCTTGAAATGACGCAATATTTTGTCCCAAACAACTCTGCTTTACACATAAAACTCTAAACAGTTATTCTTATCCAGTATTTGTAGTTAGGAATAAATTAAAACGGGGTTATGGACTACAGGATCTAAACATGGGATCCCATAGTAAACGTTGTACCAATCTAGCTTCGTTTGGTGTTTGATGAAAGCTTTCTGCAAGAAAAGTTATTTTTACTATAAGTTAAAAGAAACGAATCAGAATAATCATCCATTGAATTGCAATTACAAATTATCGAATTGAGCAAGATTTCACAATTGATAAAACAGCTTAATTGTTGATGTTTCTGTGTTACTTTGCCACCAAGAAGAACATTGAACTAGACCTATAAATTCAAAATCGTTTAAATATTTTAATTCATAACGTTTTCCATCTATCCTTATTGCCGCAACGTGACACATAAAAGCAACAGGTAGGAATTAATTAGAGAAAGTAAATTCGATTTATGGCTGAATATTCGACACAAAAACCATATCAAAATAACCTCTAAAGATGTAGTTTTACGCATTTTTTTTCCGAATAAACATTTTAGTGGAAAACTTTTACATGTTAATTCATTACTATATATATCAGTATGTTTTGGATTCTCAATTATTTAATTTTGATATTTGAATGTTTAGGTGCAATAAGGTTTAAGTATGGATAACTTCAATTACCGACATTACATGTCGTGATGCGAAGATGACTTGTGACTAGGGGGTCGACTGATAAGCATTTGTGTTGTTGTCTACCTTAAAACGCCCTAAATGAGACGAAATAATATAATTGGAGGAATGTGACTCAACAAAGTATTAAGTAAGGTACCGATAATCACAGATTTTATCATAAGGTGGCACAAGACGAAAGTGTTCTAATGACACATCCGTACATCCAAAGTTAGGGAATCAAGTATCAAGCGGAATTCTGTACATGTTTACAGGATTTTAACAAATGTAAAAATTTGTTCTCAAATAAAGGAAAATTTTTTTCGCTGTAAGTTGCAAGAAGTTTATCGCGTTTTTGGACTTGTTTTTAGATCTTGTAATGAAGAACATTTAATAGAATGTTCTACAGTAATTCAAGATGGCGGTAGGTGAAATGTCTCGCACCACCATGTCGTTTTCCATCGTTTGTGTTTTAGAAACACTGTTCTGTTACCAATATCTATTAGAATTACATACCTTTTAAGAATTTCGTGAGATTTCCTGTGAATAAATGTGATTTGGATAATAAACGTAAGAAAGGAAAAGGTGACACTAAAAATGTCGCACCATGAGTTTATGTGATGAAATTCTCTGGAATCCCTTATATATTCATTCCTTTCTTTTCATTGTATTTCTACCACCTCTTGACCTACATTTCCTTCGATCTTAACTCTCATGGGAGCTCGTCTTGTTTCCGTTGTTTATACTTTTGCCAGTCTGTCCCTCTGGTGCTTTCGACCTACTCGAGAGCAATGGAGCAAAAGAACCTCTCGCGCCTTTATACAGCATCTGCTTCCTGGGAAATCAACCTTAGAGTCAAGATTACTTTCGATGATTAATTATCCGCTTAACTTCGATTTGTGTTTTTTCGTCGTCGTTTCTTGCAAGTAATTACAACGATTACAAATTTTGTCGTATAGGTCAGAGAATCTAACAAAATCAATTCATAAAAACCTATTTCAGACAATTTGATTATGGAAATGCCAGGAGTTCTAGTTCTTTTTCTGTTAAAAAAAACTTGTTGGAGTTGGACCTAAGTTTGTAAGGTTGGACATCCTTTTTGTGGGGCAAGTACATTGTTGATTCATAGTTACCAAAACAAACCAACGATCTTGTCTCCTTTTTGTTCGTCAACTCAGCCATGGAGATGCGACTGCTGAGGGTTAAGAAATTAAAAGATAAGTGTGATTGTACAAGCAGTATAAAACTGTGAGTAAGTGAAGAATGGCTGTTTTTCCTGTAGAGAGCTCGCACGAGCAGCTGGGCTTGCTGCGGCATGAAATGATCAGGCCGTTGCTGCTTCGATAGTGTGTTGTAGACTAGTAGAAACTAGTATAGGCTGCGTCGGTGTATATCGTAAAACACTTGAAAATGGAGTAAGTTGAAACACCGTATGGAGAGTGATAGTTCACCATCACTCTCCATACGGTGTTTCAACTTACTCCAATTTCAAGTGCTTCGATAGTGTGTCAACCAAAGTCATAATGACTTGCGTTATGTTTTCTGTTTTTTTCTATTTAACATCACAAGTACCGTATTTTCCCAATTTTTGTTTGCGTGTGTTTAAAACTTTTACTTTGACCTGATGATGAGCGTTTAGCTCGAAAGCTTGATTTTTATTGTCAAATGTACCTGGCTGCAGCCGTAATTTACACTGTCAACTATCACTCCTTACATTTTTATAACTGAGGATGGGTTAGGAAAATGTTCTAACACTGTTTCAAATGGTTTTCAGCAAGGTTCCCTCGCCACGAATAGCTCATGCATTCTAAAGCTACCTGAATTAACGCAGGAAAATGTGTCAAAATTTCGGAAAATTCTACTGCGTAATTCAAGAGAAATTATTCAAGGTGTACGAGACTTGACTTTCTTGATTTCCACGAATCCAAAGTACTGAAAATTTGTGACACAAAATACTGAGATCCTTTCGTTTACATTTCATTTACAATAGTGAGCTACAACAGTTGAAAAGTTAGGTTGCCGACTTAATTCTCTGACCATGTTGAGAGTTGCCCGTTGGCAAAATGGCGACCGTTCATTACTTTGCGCCTGTAGGTGAAAATTATCCTTATCACATCATTAACTTGTTTACTTAGTTTGCTCTGGAATATTTTCCTCTTCTTTTAGGTAACAGAATCAAAACATTTTTAAAATATTACACTGTTATTTTTAAGGAGTTGATTTAACTCCAAAAGTGGAGATGAAAAAGAGGTATAGGATGACTCCTTTTTTGAAGTGATTTTAACTCCACTGTTCTACTCCATTTACTCTAGGAGGAGTAGAACATACTCCGTTAAGAGTTAAAACTACTCCTATTATAGAGTACATTTAACTCCCTTTCGAGTTACTCCACTAGGTAGAGCTCATTTAACTCTACTGGTGGAGTTAAATCAACACCTTAAAAATAACAGTGTATGATTGTTTCCTCTCTATGTTACCAGGGTCCATTGTTGCCGGGAGTAAATGTTGATCACAGCATAGGTTTGCATGCAGTATTATCTTGTATAGTTTACCTTGAAATGAACTTGTCTTAATGTGCTTTAAGTTGTACAAAATAAACTGATTCAAACGGACAACAGCCTAGGACACCGTGTCTTGTTAAGCACTAGTCTTCGAAGAAACCAAGAAACATGGCGTCGTTTGACGAACGGATTGTTCAGTCAAATCAACTCTTATTCCAGGAAACAAGGAGGGGTACCTTAGCTCAATGCAAAATCAAAAAACAGCGATGATTCAGATTTGAGAAAAGAGAAAGACCAGACGTTAGAACCGCAGCATTTCCTCAAAGACTGACACTTTGATATCACGGTGAAAAACATGGATGTGACTACAACAATACAGGGAAGACCAAATGCCAACTACTTGGAAACCTTAAAAAGCGAACATTATAAATTATACTTCTTGCATTAGCACAATTTTACCTTTGCGTAGTGTACGAAATAAATTCTTTAAAAGGAAATATCTTGCAGAATAGTGTTTTGAAGCCTTTTTTTTCTCATTAGAATTTGGGACTAAAATTGCTCAAAACGGTTTTCAATATAAAACGGCGGAACTGGTATTTTTTGATAGTATCGGAACATGAAGCAATTTCGAGTTCTTGGTAGAAAAGCCTTAAAACTTTAAAGTTTATTAATTCTTTACAAACTACTGGTACTTTCTATTATTGACGGATAGGATTCTCTTTCTTTTGGCCAGCGTGTTGTTTCTCTTTTCGTGTCTCAGTGATGGAATTTAGAACTCGCAAACAGACTCGGCAACATCATGGCAGGCAAACTTTTATGACTCGTAGGAGCAAAAATTGGATTGTCTTGCTAAACAAGCGTCGGATTGAGCTTAAACTTAACACAAGTACTAACTAAGACACCGAAAATAACATATCAAAAGTTCGTCAAGATTGATAGAGAAAATATTCATATTCCCAGCAAAGCACATTCACCACATTCATTTTCTGTAAATTCAGTGTAGTACAGAAGAACACATTGCTTGCACTGCCTGTGGGCATGTACGGAGTGACTTCCTACTTTGTAACAGACGCCATTTTGTTTTCTTGACTTAGACTTTCCACTCGAAGAATTATTTAGAATCAATGATTATCTAAAATGCTTTTATACTTATAATTTCATTATGCTCTTCCATACATGGTCTTTTTTCCTGAAATAAAAATCTGCAATAAACTATTTCACTCCAGTTATATACGAACAGCAAAGATTCTAGATTTGCCATTTACAGGAAGTGCTAAATGATTCAAACAACTCATATTTGGAGATAAAACTCCAGACAGATTATGCTATTCAGTATTTGCAGTTTAGGAAAATGAGGTCATGGACTATTGAATATGCACACGACATAATTTCGTGGTTTCTACGACATGTATAAGCTGGTAGCTCGTAGTTCCATTCCATTCCAATATGTCTTCTTTTAGCTTTTGATCAAAGCTTTCTCAAGCAGAATTATTTACTTTAACTAAACACAAAAGAAGCAGAATGATTATTTATTAAAATGGAGGTAGCAGTTGTCGAATTTAACTAAAAATCCAACATAATTATTAATGTTTCTGTGTTTCTTTGCCACACCCAGAAGGACATTCTTGAATTTAGAATTATAACTTTCGAAAATACATTCATTTGCCTTTTGTCTGCTTGATGAAGCTTTTCCATAACTAGTTAAAAATGGAATGCCTATATTTTGATAAAACAGTTATTTCTGCTCTGCTTTAGCGAAGAATGACCGCTTTCTCCAGCTACAATAATTGTTGTGTGTTGTACAAGCGAGTCTTCAAAATTAGCTATCACAGAAAGAGTTTATCACGTTCCTTAGGGCACCTTTTATGGCTGCAAATTATCTAACAGCTTTCTTATAATTAATTACATATTTTCGTAAAATTAGTAAAATATATATACATGTTTAGGGCTTAGACACTGATGTTGGTAGACTGACATGTTGTTTCTTGCTGCAAAGTTCGTACGCTTGAAGGACGATGTCGCTCACATATTATTCTAGTTATATGTCCTTGAACAGTTTTTCTGCTTATTACTATCCTTTGACCTGTGTTTCTGGCACTCCCACAGAGCATCAAGTTCAAAATCTTTTCGAAGTTTTGCTTCCGTCAAATAATTAATTGTTTTTGTTCACCTACATTTTCTCTTCAGGCGTTCCAGTTTCTACTCATAGTGCGCAAAGTGGCATTTAGTTTGGCGAATCTACTGAAGTTTAGTCTTTGGCAAAATAGCTGAAGGATTTACCGACGCTAAGTAAAGCAACTTTACCATTTTGATGCTCTTTTCTTCTTCGCCTCCTTTACCAACAAGACTAGCGTATCTTGATAATGGAAGTACTGCTTCCGTCCTGGTCTGTTGTCCACCCATTCCTGCATCAATAACAAGCAATACTTTTCCTAAGCTTTTGTCCTTACCAGAGACAGTCACCAACTCGGTCTTTAAACGTTCGAGAGTTCCTTTCTCTCGCATGCTTTTGTCTGATGTGACTGTGCACTTTTCATGGCGTAGCAGATTACTGTTCCAAGGGTCAGAAACGTTTGAAAGTAGACAACACACCCTTGTGTGTTAAGGATGTGGACCAAAAAGCTAATTATTGGGTTCAAAAAGCCTTCCGTGGCCCTGCTACGAACTATTTTTTTAGTGTTCTGAGAGTTTTATTCCAGCACAATGATTTGAACCTGGATTTAATTCCAAAGTGTTGAAAGCTTTGTGACACGAAGAGAGGTCCTTTCGCTTACATTTCGGTTACAATAGTGTGTCAACGGTTATTTTTTTTTTGCTAATACAATTCTTTTGTGTTTAATGTTGTACATGTAACAAAATGGCCGGCGGCCATTCGTGATTTTTCTCCTTAACTCCTCGTCATTAACGCACCATAGGATTCTTTTCTCTCTTTTTTTTTCAAGAAAGAGTTGAATAAACTATGTTTTTAAAAAATTCAGATGTTTTCCCTTTTTATTACGTCTGGTGTTACACCGAGTCAATGTTCAGCGTGGTTTCATGTAGTGAGGTTTTCGTTTCTCCTTCATAATTTATCACATAACAATTGTAAGCGATTGATACTTTCATTTTACTCGGACAAACTTTAAGGCTCTATCTTTGATGTATATATATCTTCAGGTTATAGTTTTACCATCAACTGATAAGCTTGAGAAGTTTGTACTCAACAAAAGATAGGAATGACTGCATTTCTCCATATAAATAATTATAAAGAGTTCGTTCCGTTTAACTAAGGTAAAAATGGCATTACTTACTAAGTACAACAAGTATCATTCATAAGTTTATGCTTCTTCCAGACCCTGGCATGGTCTTTGGCAGGGTTTCCCACTCTATGCATTTTATTGCTTTCGATTTTATTCGCGTCAGTGGCAGATCTTTTATATCATAAGCTTCGAACACTAAAAGTACACAGGACATTAGGAGTTATTTTTAGTAAGGATATTCTTAATGCAAATGTTTCGGCTTGGCGGCCATATTTGTTTATGATTTTTTGTCGGCATGCTTATGTTTGCGATCGATCAGATTGTGCAAAACCCACAAACACAAAGAGACAATGATATTGCTTTTCCACACGATATTGATGCGGGATAACTATAAAATTAGGTAATAATAAATACTAGACCAGTTAATAGGATCATGTTTTGGACGTTTTGCATGTTCTGCGATAATTTAGTGAGACAACCTATGCTCTTTGAAAATAAACCTCCAAATAGGCAGGTATTTTGAATAGAAAATGACATTTTAATGGAATTCTTGGGAAAAGATTGATAGAATCTAATTAGCAAATTATTCTTATATTATTTGGGTCGACCATGATGTTGACTTCGCGCGACCCACATACAAGACAAATTTTGTATTGTCTTTATTTGTGTAATTCAAAAATAAACTTTTTGCTCGCGATTTATGACTAAAGCCTAATAGGTTTTTCATATTACTACTTCAATAATATAAAAGTCAGAGTAAAGTTATTTTAATGACGAAAAACGACCATCAGGTTGAGGGCACGAAAGCATTTCGCCATATTATTGTCACACCCATGTTTTTCACCGTGATATCAAAGTGTCAGTCTTTGAGGAAATGCTGCGGTTCTAACGTCTGGTCTTTCTCTTTTCTCAGATCTGAATCATCGCTGTTTTTTGATTTTGCATTGAGCTAAGGTACCCCTCCTTGTTTCCTGGAATAAGAGTTGATTTAACTGAAGAATCGACTCGTCAAACGACGCCATGTTTCTCGGTTTCTTCGAAGACTAGTGCTTAACAAGACACGGTATCTCAGGCTGTTGTCCGTTTGAATCAGTTTATTTTTAACACAAATCCCTTTCAAGATATACTACATAGCAATGCTTTTGCAATTGTATTCTAGCAATGAAGGGTACTAATACAGGATAGGATGTGTTACTTAACCAGAAGACTTGCTCTTTTCATCAGAGTTTCGGACTTTTATTGCTTAGAAACCAAGAACTTCTTGGGTACGTTCAAGTTGTTTTTTCATGCACACGCATGCAACTATGTACTATCTCTCTGTGTAGTGTTTTTGGATGTGATCTCTTTGCACTAGTGAGATGATTTTGCCCAGCACGTTGTTCCTTAAGAAACTTGAAAACAAGACACATCATGTGGTGACCTCGTCTTGCAACAAGCGCCATTTTGTTTTGAATTCTCGTACTTCAACTCGAAGAATCAATGATTCTATAAAATAACTTTTTATAATTATAAGCATAATTCCATTATATTTTAACATTCTTGATCATTTTTCTTGAAACAAAAATCTGCAATAAAGTATTTTTCAGCAGAAAAAAAGGGAGATCATCGAATTCTAGATGACTGAATATTTCGCCCAACAACTCCACTTTGCAGATAATTATAATTTTGTTCAATATTTGTAGTTTAGGAAAACGAAGTCAAAGACAATACGACAAAATTTGGATACGATTTCGTGATACACAAAAATCTATAAGTTCGTGCCCGTGTTGTTTTGGTTCCATAGCAAGAGTCCGGTTTCCAAGGTAGTTTTATTTGGCTTTTGATGAAAGCTTTCCGCATGCAAAGCTAGTTACTATATCTAAAAGAAGGAAGCAAACTAATTATTTATTGAACTGGAGGTAGCAATTGTCAAATTTGATAAGAATTTGATTCAGAAACCAACCTAATTGTTTAGTTGTCTGTTTCTGTGCCCCACGCCCAGGACTTCTTGAATTTAGAATTATAACTTTTTATAAATCGAAAAATTATTCAGCCTTTTGTCGCTTCATTTTGCTTCATAACCAAAAAAAAAACATAGACAACTATACATTTTATAAAACAGATATTTATTTGCTCTGCTCTAGAGAAGAAAGACTGTTTTTTCACGCTGCATTCCTGGGTTGTACAAACGAGTCTTCAAAAATGAATCTGGAAAGAGTTCATGTTCTATCTTACGAAAAATTCTATAATCCATGAGTACCTTTTATAGTTGCAAGTGATCTTATAGCATATAGTTCCTGCCTTATATGATTAATTGCATATTTTCGTAAAACTAGTAAAATATATACATGTTTAGGGCTTAGACGCTGTGTTGGTAGACTGACATGTTGTTTCTTGCATGCTGCAAAGTTCACCGTACGCTTGAAGGACAATGTCGCTCACATTTTATTCCAGTCATGTGTCCTTGAACAGTTTTTCTGCTTATTACCATCTTTTGACCTGTGTTTCTGGCGCTCCCTCAAAGCTTTAAGTTCAAAATCTTTTCGAAGTTTTGCTTCCGTCAAATAATTAATTGCTTTTGTTCACCTACATTTTCTCT
>JAABNW020078004.1:0-18595 GCA_015164035.2 Radianthus crispa
AGTTATTTTAAGACCCTGAGTGTTGGTCCGACCGGGAATCGAACCTCGGTCTCCCGCTCAATAGTCCGGTGCCCTACTAACTGAGCCAACCGGTTGTCGGTTTACTCCTCTTGTACAGAAGAAATCTTAGGATTGAACCAATTTTTCTTTTCGTTTGTCCATCATCAAACTGCTTAGTAAGGATTATTTCATTGGATTCACTGGATGACACTAAGCTTTTCATTGCCATTCACATTCGAAGTTGTTTACAAAACGGTGGCAAATTTTATCTAAATATTTGTGGTGATTTTAAAGACGATTGGCTCTCTCATCAGACATTAACCAGGTTGATAAAATTTGCTCATATTTGATGTGAATTTTCATTAATTTTTCATGTCTTTGTGGAAAGATAGCGACGTATTTTCGCTATTTTCTCTTCTTTTCTCTGCCATTTTTTGACCGCGTTTTCCAAAATCTCTCATCAACTCAAGTCAAAATGTGTTGTGAAATTATTATGATTTTGTGTTTCAAGCCGATAATTCAACAGATTATTTATTTTGTAATCGGCCTCGTAATCCTTGATATGATTGATATAGGATCGCCATAAAGCCTAGTATATTTTTTGAAGTGTTCTTATAGAAATATGTACGAGCTAGACTACCAACAACCGCGGAGCAGAAGTTTTGTTTTCGAGGTTACGGCAGATCTGCGAGTTTTAGCGGCGTACTAGTTTCCTGATTCAATACCTCTTGTTCAATTCAACTTTTATGTCAAATTCTTTTAAGTTCTTTATTCTGGAACAAAACGGTTAATTGAACTGGATAAGATGAACACTGATTTTTAATCAAATACCCGTAGATTTAAGTTCATACCTTTGTGAAGAAGAGACTTCCCACTTGAGAACACGTGGTGACCAAACTCACAAAATGTCTAGAGCCATTTTATGACTAGAGACGAAATTTCATGTCCTGGTCTTGTCTTTCGGGTTTGCTTTTCTCGATTTGAGGGGATTCTTTAACAGAATTATCTCGTTAGTTCTCTGTACCGTTTGTCAGTTTTAGCCGCGTCAAAAAACCTTTACGGGGTCGCTTGGGGAAAAGGTTGTGATATAGTTGTGATTTTCGTTTCGAGAAGACTGAAAGTCGAAGGGAAATGTTTTGTTCCACAGGGGAAGCACTTAGACCAAGTATGTTTGAACCACGAATATTTGTAGTCAAAATACATCAATATAAACCACAAAGACTCTAAGGCATCAAGAAACTCATATATTTAATGAAACTGGATAATTTTGAATTGTGTCGTGAACACGCAAAAAATTGACCCGAGCACAAGCAAGAGTTTCATTTGTACAAGAAGAATTTCAGTGTTTGTGAAATATATTTCATGGTTTAGTCAAGGTATATTTAGCATGATCACCTTAATATGAGCCTACATTTCAATATTTATATTCTCTGTAGCAAGCTGATTAATTGTGGCATACAATTTAACCGTTTGAGAGAGATATTTGCTGAACCATTTGGCCCAAAGTGTCGAACAAAGCAAATACCTATCAAATAGGCAAATATTTTGACAACCAACACTTTAGAGGACTCTTTATTTCTCTAGCTCAATGTGTTGATGGTATTTTGGGCTTAGCGGGTGCATGTCGTATCGCAGCAATGTTCGGTGTAGTATTTTGGGCTTAACGCGGGTAAACACGATCAAATAGACATTTAAGTCGTGGGAAAATTCACGTCGGTTTTGAACGATCGTTTTCTGGAATTTCAAGACAATGCAGGACCTGATTGCTTTAATTTACCGGGAGAATACCACGGCGCAGTCGGTACCAGTGCAAGAGGCAGGGCGTCCAAGGTGGAGGTTTTCTTCCTCTCGACGGTTATAAAAACTGTACCAGACAATTGAATCCTTGTCACTCCTGCCGTAGACGAGTTATTTCGGGGTTATCGCTATCAGTGACTAGATAGTTATGTAAAACCCGCCTGTGAATTTTACCTCCTAATGAGCCAACTAGTGCTGGGCTAAAAATATAATTCCTTTGGAGCAAATGGCCCACCCAGTAAGACTGTACCGGTAGCTACGGAATTGCGAGAAAGAGATTTTTCTCCTGAAGTTCAAAGCGAATTGGCCGTACTGTACGAATATTCTTTCGTCAAAATCTGTAACGTTGGCATGTTTTATTTGTCGAATTGTACTTGTCTTACATTAATGCATCAAATAACAGAAACGACGCGAAAAATTGGGCTGCTGAAAGTGACACAAGGTGGATCGACCACGGTGGGCTTTAGTTTCCCTTCTGAACAAATTTGCAAACTGAATCATATCAATATTTGAAAATTTGAATAAGATGCAATCGTCATTCGATTGATCAAAGTTTGCTTTCATCTCAAATCCCGGAAACGGGGTTCATCATTGCTGATTTGCGAAGTCTCGTTCTGCAACCTAAGGAATGAAACGAGGGCCCCCAAAGTGTAAGATCTGATAAGAACAGCAAGTCCAAACGTTTGCTCAATTTGAGACGACAATTTCAACTGTTTTCACAACTTGAATAAACAAGCACTTGATGGTGAACCTAGCCCTACTGAGCCATTATTATCTCCCAGGAGCTTGCAAAAACACAAACCTCTCAAGATAACTTTCTCATAATCAGATGATGAACATGCACTGTTGATCGCGGATGGTACCTTATCAATGCTCTAGAGACCGGAAACCGGCTTTCGAAGAACCTAACCAAGCCAAATCTGTGTTTTTATTAGAATGTTTGGATTAATGTACAGAGTTTATCGGGGAATAATGTCAGAGGTCCAGCGATAGCTGACCGTGATGAAGACATAATAACAAATCCTCTTGTCAGGAAAAGATAGTGTCGTTCTTAAATTGTGCAATCAGGATGCTGTCTATTGCTATCGCATTTCGTTTCGTTTACTTTCCGAAATCTCAAGTAGAAAAATCCATCAACTGATGATAAAGATATCGGTCTTATTTCAGGCGTGTGATGTGTTGTTGTGCTTCAACTACCTTTTCCATTTGACTAAAAAAGGTGTGATTTTCTTAACATAATGGTAATGACAAATAAATGTACATTTAATGGTCGCTTGACAATTTATGGCTGGAGTACGAAAAATCGAAATTAACTTTTTCCCCCATTTTCAATACATAGTAAAGCAAGTGTTTATATTGTTTTGGAGCCAAGTTCAGTCTAAAATATTTCTGATAACTTTCCGTATATAGATATTCTCACCCATTTTACCGGCGTGCTTGTGATCCGTCCGAACATTCCCTAGGGGGAGGGGGTGGAGTCGGGTCCTGAAGGGTCTATAAATTCACACGTGTACCACTGTTTCGCTATCATAAACTGTTGAAAGACATCCAGTGAAGAAAGATCCCGAAACACCCCTTGTGTAAGTATTTACTGATGCTTTGATTATTGGGGAGTTTCTCGACATCTACGTATTATTTTCTTGTTTGTTAATAATTAGATATAAAAATCGAACGTAAATGTTAACGAATTTTTGTCAGCTAAGTGTAAACTAACGTTGACAAGAACGACAAAATGAACCTCAAAAGCTAAAAGCAATCTGTCTAGAGTTTGACACTTCGATAATTGCACCATACAAACAACTAACTCTATGTCTCTGAGATTTCCCTCCATTCGTACTTCTAGAACAAGCTTCACAGTTGTGGCTGAGATTTTCACTGAGACTTTTTTGTTGGCTCGAATTCCGGCAATTTTTCTGCTATTATGTTTGTTCTCAAAAGGTGATAGGGAAGTTCCCGTTTTTTCATTCATGAAATTTAGTCCGAGTGCTAAAGAAATGCTTCGAACTCGTTCCTGTTTTTTTTATTGGATCAGCAGGCTTCTTCAAATTGTACTTCTCGAAATTGACGCAAGTTATGAATCAATTTCCCGCCGGAATGCTAATAGAACCGAAATGGACAAAACATTCCATGGCCGCACCTGTGTGCTCACAGCGTGAAGGCATCAGCGATGATTCTAATTTCTGATCACTTACTCGGACTTTTACTAGCGCCTTGTTCATGCTGTTTGGCATATAGAGTGCATTTAAGGAACAATTTTCATCACTCCAGGAGACTCGAGGCGAACCCTCTTCCTAAAACGTTGGACTCAATTGGCAGGTCATTTTGCTGGTTTTTAGGAGGTTTAGGGAGAGGTTTGCATGGTATGAGTCACCTCGGGCTTCAAGCTAAATTATTCATAACCGACTAAAAAGTCTTCAGTAGAAAGCAGCTGAGAGAGTTTTATGATCCTGAGTTTCTGTGTGCTGTTTTAGGACCAAACAAGTATTTAACGTGAAGATTGCAAAAGCCAACAATGTTCAGGTAAACTAAAGAGTATATATCTACTATACCAAGCATTTCCATTCTAAGGTCCAAAAGATCAATATGTTTAGCTTAGAAAAAAAAAAGTCCAGCCAACCCAAAATATTGAAGATTTCATTTTCTGATTGAAAAAAATCAATTTCCGGTCGAAGCTGCGTAGTATTTAGTCGATGCTGGATGTTTGTTCTGGAGTTTGCTTTTGAAGTAGCTGAGCAAATTTGGCTCATTCGGAACTACGTTTATTGTGTTTTCATTTGCCGGCGTTCTTTCATGGCATGCTTAATGGGAATGAAGACAATGAAAGGAACCACTCCAATCATGTGAACAATGGTCCTCTTAGTCGTTCAACCTGCCGAACACAACCCTTTGCACATGGTCAAAGAAGGCTCTTGATCATAATGAAACACACTACTGTACCACAAGTATTATCTCATTCACACCACACCACTATATATCAAGTCAGTCAACAAGATCTCGAGTGTGGCAGTTAGTTAGTGTTTTTCAATGGGCTCCTTGTAGTGTACTGGTTAGGGCCGGTAAATCTCCAAGCACTTGGCGAGTCTCAGAAAAGCCCCAAGGCCACATCGCTCAAACGGAAACGACTGTAAGATTTGTGATGTTTAAGCCTGTGTTTGGCTTACCGCCTGTAATATTTACAAACATTTTTGTTATTTGCTGCCATATTTGTAATGTGGTATTGATTTAAGTACAACATTTCCCAAAACAGCCTTAGTTCGTTCAACCTCCACGAGTTATTTTAATGACTAGTATTCCTTTTCAAACGAAAAGCGCGTTCTAGACCATTCAATCACCTTTTTCCCCCGACTAATCACACTCTCAGCATTTCCAATTTGACTAGAATTTTAATTTCAACAAAAACGAACCAGAAATTATTGATTTTTCAATAATTCTGCAACCTGCCGTTGAAGCGATTTCTTAAGTCCTACTTGCAGGGGTGTGAATATATTTGTAACCTTTTGAAAATCTCAGTATCAAAGGTATACTTTAGTTTCGGCTCAAAGCAAAAAATAAACAAGTAAAGAAGTTTCTTAATGCTATCTCGTTTTGGAGAAGATTTAGTGGTTTTAGTTTATTTATTTTTATAAAGCACTTCATTTTGTCGCGGTCATTTTGGCGATGATAAGGGAATAAGCATAGCATAGAGAATGATAGTTTGAACTCAGTCGAGATGAATTAATTTTTGATTAAAACTAGCAAAATCCAATGAAGAAATTCAGCCGTCCGAAGTGTTTGGTTGAAAAGTTTAATCGAAGCAATCAGTGTTATTAACAAGTTCTCTAATTCAAATTTGTTTTCATAAAATAGATAATAGGCGATTTAGTCAACGGATCATTCCCTTTTTCCATTTGTTCTGATGTAGGGAGTTTGTTGGTATATGTTAAAAATGTTGAATTTTTGGTTAGCATCTCTGTTTATTGTTTTGTTTGTGACAAGGGAGAGATGTGGTTTCTCATCCAGCTGAGGTAAAACTGCCAGTGACATAGATATCCAAGTACGAATATCATAAACAAACACGGTATCAAACAGTCTCAACTTCAGTTGTGTCTAGGCCAACAAATCAGTTCATTCAAGAATTGACATTTGAAAATGGCTGGGTTAACAGTTCTTTTATGTTAGTGACGGTATCATCCTGTTGTCAACGATAAGACGAGCCGATAACGAGAAACATGTTGGTGTGCATTCTTATCCGCCCCAAAAGACCGAAATCTGCGTCCCACTCTGTGAGAATTTTCAAGTTATTCATCGAGTTAAAGACAGCTAAGCTTATCTTTCTCGAGAGCGATTTGGCTAACCAATTGATCAAGTGTAAGATCGTCAAGTGCATAGTGATGATTGCTAGAATAGGTTTGTATCTCTAACCCAAACAGCTCAGTGATAAAAATCTGTCGTCAAGAAAGGGGGTAAATCCCTAGGTTTCTAATGATTTCCACAAATGAAATGTTCCACTTGAAAATACCGCCATTACTTAGTAGCTATAAAATAAGTGCTACGCGCAAAAAAGGGCACATTTAGCGCCTAGTAGGTTCTTAAGTCGGCTCGGAACACACAGCTAAAGTTAAGCTAAAATACACGAGTTAATTAGAATGGGATAGCCAAAGGGCTTGTCGACACTAATATACTAGCAGGCCATGAATAATATGAATCTATAATTACCACCCTGCTGTGCATTCTTGATTAGTTTGTAAACACAGGTAGTAAGAACAGATAACCCGAAGGGCAGACTATCAGCATGCCTCTCAACAAACCTCAAAATGGCTCAAAATTAGGTAGAAGATTATCACCCATGCTGGTGAAAAGCCAGTGTTGGAGTGGCAAGCATAAACACCCTCCTCATTTAGCCCGGCGTCGTGTGGCCGGGATACGGAATTATTCCATATAGGCAGCACCACAATCGCAGGTAATCTTTAAAGGATTTTGATCGTCTCGTAATAGACCCATAAATCCACTGATGTCCAATCACCAACTAGAAGACGTAAATCGTTTTGATGGAAAAAAATGTTCGAGCCAAAAAAAGATGTGGTATAAAAGGAACTCAAAATTAAAGTGCAGGAAGCGAGGAACCCAGGTTCTACTTCTAAATACTAAAGACAATTAAGAAAGACAAAAAATCATTTCGGCAATCGAAATAAAGCCAGGGATAAAAGAAAGCTTTGTTTGAGCCTCTCGAGTCACGCTAACCTCGACCAATTGCCATGACCAAGGATCAAACGTGATAACAAATCCAATAATCTGCGCATGAACGAACGGGACGAACCCAGAATTTGTAGTAATCGCGCCAACTGACAAGATCCCCGTTTCGGCTGAAGAGCATTGTCAATACAGACTGATTAGATTTCACTGTAAAATGTACTTTTGAAAATCAAACATTGAGCTGTCGGTTTATTTGCTGTCTGGATAATTTTAAGTCTGTATTATACTTCTTATGAATCCAAAAACAAACTCAGGATGGAAGATTAAGTGCGAAGTGTCCTTGTTGATTCCGTATATGAGCCTTTCGCGTGACGAATGGTATTAGATAATAAATACATTGTTTACCAAAGACAATGAATCGACGACAATTTTATTGAGTAAACACTGAAACTGTACACACAAGGAACTAAACAGACTGGGGCACCGTGCACACTTGCTCGAAAAAAAAATCAGCGTATTGTATATAGTTATTTATACCTGAGTAGATTTTGAGGTCTCTCGCAGTAACAATTAAAACCAAAGAAAATAACCCCGTTTGTGAATGATTTGGAACAGCAGGACTGGTCTTATGCTTGCTAATCAGAACTTGTAGAGATATTCGTATACTGTTCCTATTCTTTCAGGCGTTTGACCTACAGTTATATATGAAAGGATTTTTTCATTTGAGGGGTAAAGGAACTGGTGCGCAGACGTTACGTACATGTTGTCTGGGATTCTGAAGCAGAGCGCACTTCCTTGAAAAACGAAGAAAAGATTTCCAACATTGTCTTGGTTTTAGAAATGTTCAATCCAGGTGTTCTAAGGAATAGATTCTGGTATGTCTTTTATCAGAAGGAAGCTAGAAATGCGGATTTGTATGATGTAGGCCAGTGCTTGGCCACAGCGTGAGCCAATATTATCGGCAGAAAAGCGGCCCAGCGGGAAGTTCGTCATAATACAAAATAAAATCTACATCTTATAATTAAAGGTAAAGAGGCTTCAGTTCGCCTAGACGACATGCGAATAGCTTTGTGCTTTTCAATACTTTTCATCTGTCCTATTCTCGTTGGTGATTGGTACAATTGTTGGCCAGGTGTTAACTCTGGGTGTGGAAGGCTAAATTCACTTCTCACTTCTTCAGTTAAGATAACGGCTAAATATTTTCACACCTCGGGTGTAAATACGTTAGCCATGTCTGTGAGCTGTTTTTGGGCAGTTGCGATGAGCCCGTGTGCGGAGAGAGTACATCGAAATCTTGAAAATATGAAGTAAATAATAGAAATGAATGGGGAGAAACAATTAAGGGGCTAAACGGATGAGAGGCAGCTGCCCGGGTAGGTGGTCGCAGTGCAGGCAGACAAATAAATGAATCAATTGGCGCTTTGTAAAGTGCTTAACGATTGGCTGGGCGAACAATGGCTAGCGTGATGTCAGTGTATTTATAGAAAGTGATAGATAATGAATTGTACAACCAATCATGTGTCACATCTCAAGACAAACACCAAACATCCTTTAGAATTTCTAATTTATATATTATTGCCGCAGAACGTACTCCAACACTTCAGAATTAACTGTGTCACACACAAGCGCTATGTCCTCAACGACCCATGAGCAAGAGGTGCACAACCACGATTCAGACATGAAGAAAGACGATGTGGCATCGAGTCCCTCCGACTGCGTCAAAACTGAAAGCAAGGATCCTACAAAAGACCCAAATGTGAAGCCACCGTACTCTTATGTGGCTCTGATAGCGATGGCAATCCGAGACTCCCAAGAAAAAAGGTTAACTCTGAATCAGATTTATCAATATATTATCAAAAAGTTTCCATTTTACGAAAAGAACACCAAGGGCTGGCAGAACTCAATCAGACATAACTTGTCACTGAACGAATGCTTTATCAAGGTTGCTCGTGAAGGTGGCGGTGAAAGGAAAGGGAACTTCTGGACATTAGACCCTGCATGTGAGGATATGTTTGAAAAAGGGAATTACCGAAGACGACGAAGAATGAAACGGCCATCCCGTCAGCTCACCTTACAACCTGACAATGGTCTCATCTCCTCGTATCCACGAGCAGCTCCCTACAACTACATACAACCCAAATGGCCGACTTACAACCAAGTACAGAGCGCAGCAGTGGCAGCAGCAGCAGCAGCGGGAAGCTTACGATCTGCACAGCCCACTGGCCCTTTGTCGTACCCATGTAACCCTCCATCATCTAGGGTTCCTCCAGGATATCCATACGTCAATATGGGATCTCCTGTTCCTGTCAGCACTTATACGGGAACTCAATACTCCACGCAAATTCAAACGCCGGTAAATAATCAATGTGGATATGGAGCTGTAGCGATGCAAAATGTTGGATGCCGGAGCCGACAAGCAGAACATAGTCCAATGCACCATTACCCTTACTGGAGTCCTCCCGAAAAACATTCTTACGATGTACCTCCAAGGTCGTAGATATTTCCCAGAATGGTTGTTGAGTTAACCAGCGGCTGCTTGTCGCGCCGCGTTATATTTATGTACGACGTGCTACACACACACACACACAGACTCTCAGAATAAGGAAGAGAATGGAACCTCACAGAACGTTTGGACCCAAATCAAGATATTTCTTTGCACGGACTTCCAAGCAAGCATCGGCAGCAACGCGACCATTGCTCTTAGTCTTCAAGCACTATTTACTTTATGTATTAGTTTTCTCCTTATTCAAATCCTTAGAAAATATTGTTGACTTTGACAGATTGTACGAAATTTTATAGACGATACAAAGAAGAGAGAAGCATATGTATAGTCCAATTCATATTTCACACTTTGAAAGATATATTATATAACTTAGATATAAGTGAGAGTCTATTTCATTTACTTAGGATTTTCTCGTATTTTCCATTTACTGGGGGCGTAAAACGCCAATCTAAAGTGCCACGACAATTTTTCTGTGTTATATTTTTGCTTATCTATCTAAGGACTAGCTGGTATCTTCCTACACGGTGTAACAGATCAAAACAACCAAGTTGTAATTCTCTTTTCGTCTTGGGTTTTTTGGAGTGTGTAATTCAAACCGTTTCATTCAGTTAGAGTTGTGATTTCATTCGCAGATTATATGAAGCAGTATTTGTCTTAGTTTGCAATCGGCAGGTTACATTGTCAAAATTTCTAGGCTTGAGGATCAAGCTTGTCATTCAGTGTCGGATGAACTTTTCTATTCTACCAAACCAAAATAATAAACACTTCATAACAGTGAAGCGTGTCAGTATTTTGATGTATCAATTTAAACGTAGGAATAAAAATTTCAACACTACACAATAATTATCATAACATTTTCCATCTAACATCACCGAGCTTCAAGTAAATATAAATACTGCGAAAATTTGGGTCACAGGGTCAGAAATTGGCATCGGTAGTTCAGAAAATAATTTGGAAGGAGACATTGATTTTTATACCTCGGTAAAGAATTCCACGGGTTGATTCAATCTACACCCTGTATAAGTCTGGCCAGAATTTTATTACCGTCGTTGGCTAGTTGAACGTTTGTCTTTTCTAGTGGTATAAACCGTATTCAGTCAAGTACCCAGATTGAAGTTCATCACATATCATTCCCATCTTGAGCTATAGCTAGTGATTGTCATCCAGGCCCGTTATTCAAGATATCTTTAGTCTGCTGTAGCACTAACTCTGTTTACAAAATCACTGACCCCCAAAATGCTTCGGAAAATAATCAAAGCTAAAGAAGAGTAACGATCCACATCGAACCAATATTTAATTATTATTGGCGAGAACAAATCAGGTCTCTTTGAAGTAATCGTCTTGAAAGGTGACATTAGATTAAGCAGTTCGGTGGATCATTGTTCAAAAAGAGCTCAGCCAAATTTGTAGCGATTAGCCCCAAAGGTTTAGATCGCAGCAAACTTTTAATCTGGATGAATACATCCTATTAAGGCAATCGAAAACTTCACCAGGAAACAATCATGGAGAACGTTTGGACATAATACCTTCCTGGTCAGTAAGCACTATCGGGGTTGACAGGATTTCAAAATATTGACATTCCTGTACACAGGGTCTAGTTATGGGAAAGAGAGCGGGATCTTCCAATTCGCCAAACTTTAACGAAAGAATTTTTTCTTAGGAGTCGGCTATTCAAAGGTTTAGGATTTTTTTGTCGTTGAACTCATTCGCATATCCTGAGGCATTTCATAGCGATAAGGAATAAGCTTATTGCGACTGAATTGTCTCACAAATTACACACACACAGACACGTGTTCGGGGCGCTCGATTTCCCAGCAACCTTTCGGCTTTACAACAGTAGCCAGAGGTTTCCGAGTGTTTTTATTCGAAATTGACCCCAATTCGTTCTTCATATTTCAGCCCGATTTGTAGATCTAACAGCTGAGAAATGCCTATCCAAAAGGTTAATATTACAAGGGCTGTCGTGCCAGTGGGAAAATGCGGTAGCTGAATCTATGATAGCGTGAGGGACACACGCATACATGCTCAGTACTTGGCCTATGACCGTAGCAGCTGTACTGTCGAGCTCACTCCACAGAATCAACAGAAATTCCGTAAAAAACTTCCAATCTCGCAAGAATCTGATCGAAGGAGCTATAGGGTATTTGCTAATTTGCTCCAGGCCTGACGAACTGAACACTTTCGAGATGAATGAAAGTGATGAATAAATACTAGGGCAATTTAAAGATTCACGGAGAGAGTTTAGCCACTAAAGATATCGATCGCTTTCTCTGTCCACCGCGGTTTTAAATATTGAATAAGCCTGAAAATGTCGTTAAGGAGATGGTTGTTTTCGCTCGTTTCGTTGTCTGCCGTTAAGGCTTTGTTTGATTCTATCAATATTTAAGAAAAGATTCCGTGGGACTCATCACTACAAGCTGACAAGACGGCTTACTATGGAACCCTGACTATAAAATATAACCACATATAGCTGCCAGGGCATGCCGACTTTGGGATTTTTTGTTCAGTTTTTCCCTCGCCTGTAAATTTTGTAATTAGCAATTATTTCTCGTTGTTTCTAAGGCCTTATTTCCGAGCGGGAGCTCAAGGGTTTCAAAAGATCCGGTAGCGAATCATATACTAAATTCATGTTTTGAACCCCCATATGCGCGCTAAGAAAGGAATAAGAAGGGCCAAAACAATAAGGCCCCCGACTGGAGTATTCCGACCACAAGTAGCTCCCTCTAATTTGTCTCCCAGCCTTAATCTCTATATATACCTCAAGACAAAGTTGTACTAGCTTCGGAATATTAGATGTAGACATTGAATGTGAATTCCTTGTATTATACCTATTAAAGTGATCACCAGTTTGTTGGGATTTCTTTCTAGTCTTTGTTTATGTCTGGTGGGTTTTGACGCTTGGACTGCTCAAGGACTGGGCTGTGTTTTAGGAGCCATAACATGTAGAATTCAAACCAGGCTGGTCACCTCAAGACCGAACTAAAAGGTCTTGTCGTTGCGGGAAAAAGTACCTAATGAAGAAATAGAATCAATCTAATGAGCCTTTCCTGTATGGATTAAAAGACGGAAATCTAGCGCACTTCAGCTCCTAAGCCTGAGGACCTTAAAAATTTGTAAACGAAAAAGACAAATCTGACGAAGGAAGAAGAAGGCGTTGGTAACGGGAACTTGAAATTCCAGGCGGCTCGCGAGGACAAGAAGAGAAATAAGGAGAAAAATCCTTGTCAACTGTAATCGAGAGAGCGCTCAGCTGGGCGACTAAGAAACTTTGTGTGGAGATGGCAATCGCGGCCATCCAGCATGTCATGGTCTGCGAAGTTGGCTTAGACTGGGTGTCAGAAGGGTCACACTGCCTGTAGATAATCCGAGTTTCAGAAGCCACCGAGAGTTAACTAGCCCATCAAACAAGGTAGGTGTGTTTTTATGGTACCGTTCAAAACCCAAAGCAAGCTAAAGTGAATTTTGGATCAAGAATGAGACTTGTGTTAATGTGGCTTCTACTGGAACTTCGAGGAATGTTATGGAACGTGCATGATCGACGTACTCCCATCATCGTTGGTCAGTATAGTTTATTGGAAAACCAAGCAGCTGTCTATCCAAATACTAATCGTAGGAGCCAAATTATATTAGATCTGTATCAAACACTAAAATCATACCACGAACAAAAGACCTGATCGGGTTTCACTAAACATAAAATGGGAATGAAGACACAGCCAATACCACCACGCTATCCCAGACCTACACGCATATAATGGCTGGGCCAAATTACCACAACTTTTATGCGCCCAAATTGAGTCCAGAGGTGGAAAAAAGTTATTTAAGATTTACTAGGCAAGATATTCTTGGTATGAACTGTCGTATTTATGGGAATATAATCTAGATACGATACTGTTAAGCAGGTTTATGTTTGCTATAATGCGAGGCAAACCACGATCCCCAAATTATGCACACGCCACACATGTCATTTCAAGTCTGCATGAATGGTGAGCGAGTATTTTGAGAAAGTATTACGGAACTCCCTCTGCACCCAGTCAGTAGTATGACTGTCCCAGCTAGCAAGGTGTTCAGCTTCTTTTGTCGTATCTTGTTTGTTGATTCACACTACCATCGAGGAGTTGTCACATTCAAAACATGACTGAACGGGCAAGCATTCTTCGAGCAGTCAAGAAATAAAAGCACCAAGACACAAAAGATGTTCACGAACTGCTCGTTTCTGGTTCAAATCAGTTTCTTTCTTGGACATTATAAAACAACATGGTTGTATTTTTTTTTTCTGTTTGTTTTGGTTTTGAATGTTGATTATTTCATATGTTATCTAATGACCGATGAAATGGAATGTACCACCATGTAAACAATGAACTAGGTACCAGATACTGGGCATTTTTCATGGCAGAGCGTGAGGTAACTAACATTTTCGAGGTCTGGCATTTTCAGCTCTTTTTGTTTGTTTGTGCCGCTTGGTTAAAAAGCTGCTGGAACTGATAGCACATGTACTTTAGGGGTAATTTCATAAAGCTCACCAAAAGGGTGCAGCCCTCTACTGACTATCTCAAATCGAAAAAGCCATCAATAAAAACGCATTTAGGAACAAAACCACTAAAGTCATTCATATGGAGCCAGTCATCTATTGTTGCTTAACACCGACGGTTGATACGATGGTTAGCAAGTTGTAACTGATCTACAGTTGATCTAGAGACAAGAGACCTTCCAACGGTAGACACACTATGGGTACTGTGCCAATATATTACCGATATCGAACTCCAAACATTTGCCGGCGCGGCGTTTTCTTTCTTTTTTTTTTTCGCCGCTTGAACTGTCTTTGAATTGAAAAAAATGTTAGCCCTCCAGACATCGAAGCACGAAAAAGAGTTCCTATACCATCAAGAAAATCGCCGAAGAATATTATCAGGATTATTCGGTCTTGGATTCAAATGAAAGTACAATCTAGTAAAATTGAAATATGCTAAAGGTTGATAAAGACAACATAGCTAGCATTTATTAATGTAAAGAAAGAATTTTTTTCAAATTGCCAATGTTGATTTTGAAATCGATTTTGTAGATATCAAATATCAATAATATCAAAAAAAGCATTTCTAGGATCCTTGGTTTGTACAATTGTTTGAATTTAGTTATCCTGCAAACCAGTATAAATATATATAGCCAATCTTTTTCCACGCTTGATGTGAAGATCCTTGATGACATGATACCCTGTTGGAAGATTATTGTCAAAGTAATTTCAGCAAACGCAGCATGAGATTTCTCAATTCAATATCATTAAATTGCATATAAATATTGTCGGGAAAACAATAATTCTTTATTTCAACAAGGAAAACAGAAGATCATTCTCAAACGCATAAGATTAATTTGAATTTATATGAACTTGAGCGACAGCACGCGCGATCCGATCCACACGGAAATAATTACAATATTCCTGAAACTGAATATACCACACCAAAAATGAAGCAAACTGAAATAATCGACTTTGTCCTCTCATTTTTTTTCCATATCTGTTGGAGCTTCCTTATTTGTAGTTGTGTTAGGGTTGGTGCATGTCTTTGATGAGAAGTCAAAACAGCCCTCCTGGATATCACTTGTACCATCCAAACTTACATGAATAACACCAGTACCTGGATTTTGTTTCTGAGTTCTTGTGGCCTATTTCACTTGTTTAAGGTCATTGTTCTGTCATTTTATGTTTTGATTTTGGGGTCTAGATTATCTCAATATTTGGGATTTGATTCTTGCTTTGCTGTGCTAAACGGTAAACATTCTAAGAATTCTCCAGTGACTGCTGCGTGGTGGACAGTGGAGAACGTTTGTCCTGCTTCTTTGAATTAACGGCCTTCCCTAGGACTTCCACAGAGCCAACCCAGATAATGAGCGTCCTAGCTGAAACTAAAGAGAATAATGATTTGTAGAGAGAGATTTTGAATTTAAAAACCCAAGCTAAGCCGCATTTGTTTTGGATCGACAAATCGATGTTACATAGAGGTTAATTAGACATTTCTGATACTTCAATTCGTCTCATCAACGTTGAACGCTTTGTCCATGAAAGCGGTGGGTTGTTCGCTAATAGCTGATGATCCACGCTGCAAGTCAGACGCTAGACACACATATCAGATACTCTGAGGATCGGCAAACAAATTTACTTCAAGCTCAAAAGCAATACAAGAGTGTATAATAGAAAAAAGCCTCGCTGCTTTTGAATCCTGAGCAATAAAGATCTACCAGTTAAACGAAGCCAATATACTTCGTCTTGGATATAAGAAGTAGTCGAATATGACTGAAATACCCGATCAAACACTTATTTATGTTTCAAGATATTTATTAATAAAACAAGCAAGATTTGACACTGTGTGGTTCCTCTTTGACTGCTTCACTTCGTCCAAACTTGCCCCGTCAAACATACAAACCAACTTTATAAACCAAACAGTATTATCATAGTAAAGCTATCAAAGTACGTCTTTATTATTCGTATTCATGGTTCACATTATAGAGAACGTGCACAGGTTTTGGGTTTTCAAGTGATGAACTTTCGTTATCTGCAATGAAGAGAACCGTTCACAGAATTGACCCAATGGGGCCCTAGACTGATACCGAGCTAGCAACCACAGCATATCTGGTAGAAAGAGGCGGGAAATGAGTGTACCACACATTCAGAATTCTTGATTTCTTTCACTGAATTATAGATTTTTGGGGTAAGTGAAAAACTACAATGAGGCTGGACAGAAAAAGAAATTTGAATTCATTATTACTGGGGAAAATAATTGCTTATGTTTTTAATAAAGCGGTGGGCGTTCAGTGGTAAGAAGTACAGTTGCCATTCAAAATTGGTCCTTGTAAGTGTCTTTCGCATGAGGCCATATACTTTGTAGTAGCCGAAAACGTGAAACGCCTAGAGGGAAGAACAACTCATCAGTGTGTTTTGATAAAGCGTCCTAAAATACCTCTTAATTTTACTTGGAAAAATAAAAAGGAAGCAGGTAGCAAGGAAATAGACTGCCTAAGCGAGCCAGTGATCTGGCTATTAAATAGCCACTTCACGCAAGAAACTAAAATGACATTACTTGAAGGAAGCTGCTAAATGAAGATAAACTCGAAAAGAAATCAAATAATACAAAACATAAAAGGAGGAATCGTAAAGTAATATGCCGCTTACGGCTAGCCAAAAGCAACAATTGCTAGGCCATACTTGCTATAAACTACTGCTTGTATCGTACTTCTGTTCTGTACGTGTATTCTACATATATGTACATTATAATTGTTCATTATGGCTATAATAGTCACAATAAAAGATTAATCCCAGAAAGGAGATTCAAATAACAAATAATTGCTAGTTTTATTCAGCTGATGCTAATTCAGCTGTCAAAAACACGAGCAGCGAGAGGAAAGCCTTATCTTATGAATCCAGATGTGAGTCAAGTCGCCCTTTGAGGCGTTCTCAAGCACACAAGAAAAAATCATCTCTTTAATGTTGCATGAAAGAAATGATTTGTATTGTGCCCCTCAAAGACTTGTTTTGAAGCCCAATTGCTGTATTTACCTAAGGATCTCTCAATAAGAATAGAACCTATGCTGTGCTGCTTGTATCCTCTCGAACTTCATCTTTCCTTGATATTCCTGATTCCATGGTGAGAGACGTCATTCCTTACTACAGGAGGTATCTTCTCAACCAAAATAATAATAATATGTGGTGGTATAATCAGAAATCCTTCAAAAAACGGCATCTAGAAAATCACAGTTAACACTTTGCGATTTCGCTTCTGAGTTCCAACCACCACACCTAACACAGTCATATTTGATTTATGCGATCAAATATTTGTTAAAGAATCTTGCAAGGCAAAATACAAACAAGGAAGAGCTGGCTGTCGTGCATGACTATCTTAGGCATCCAGTACAATACAAACAAAAAACCTTTGAAATGATATAATAATATATAGCATTCTTGAGTTTTGAAGCAAAAATACAGTGATTTTGGTATCGTATTTTACGCTTCTAACAGAATATCATTTACAGATATGCGGTACTGAATTGGTGTTAAAAATATTTTTCTAATCAAAAATGTGAATTCTCATAGATCAGAATTCATTAGGAAACGTTATCAGGATTAATTAGGGTGTCTATATACTCTCTTTTCGTCACATACTCTGGAAAACTAGCTTAAAAATTTCTCAGCTATCGATTTGCATCCTTGGTTTCGTTTTTGGTGTAAGAATATACTGAAGTGTTATTATGAGATGTCAGTATTTAGAAAAAGAAAATGCAAGAACTATTTTTTCAACTTCTAATGAAAATGATAATCAGTGTAAAATAATTTTTTATAGACTAAATATTCCTCGTCTCTCTCTCTATTTTTTTATTACTATTTTGATTCTGGAAAAACAAACCAGTCACCGTGTTTTATTTGCCCCGATTCTTGATCTTAGCACATCCAGAAAACAAGTTATTTATTTATTTATTTATTTTATTAATTAGATGGATATAATATTGTTATTAGAATTATAAAAAAGTATGAACTTTTGCATACAATAAAGACTTAGACGAAGAGAATGGCACAGTTTTCTTGCTTCGTGTTTTTGATTTCACGTTGTTTTTTTTTGTTTTTTTGTGTGTTTTTTTTTTTGAGATGCCTATTGAATTGGTTACTAGGGCAGCAAGTTGGTTGTGATGGCATTGTATTGTCACACGCTGAAATGATCGACTGAAATATGAAAGAAAAAATAGAAGGGAGAAAAAAATTCCTTCCAAGATTTTGTCAAGATTTTCTCTTCTGGTTGTTTGTCAAAACCACTATTGATTTGATATCAGTTTGTAAGTTTATCCCACATTTTCTCTAAATAGTTTTATCCCAAATTTTGATTCATGGATTCGTGGTTAGATTTGAGTGGCTCCCTGACTTTCTAATAGCTGTGAGATATCAGCTTCTTGATGTATAATAGAACAAGAAAAGGATAATAAGCTAAGATCTAGACTATATACTAATATTAGGCTGCTGCTTCTACCTTACTAGTGATACGAGTCTGCTACCTTTTGACTATTGCTTCTACTTCTACTTCTACTTCTACTTCTACTTCTACTTCTACTTCTACTTCTACTTCTACTTCTACTTCTACTTCTACTTCT
>JAABNW020078115.1:0-18589 GCA_015164035.2 Radianthus crispa
TGTGTTGATGATTGATGATGTGTTTATGATTGTTGATGTGTTGATGATTGATGATGTGTTGATGATTGATGATGTGTGGATGATTGATGATGTGTCCATGACTGATGATGTGTGGATGATTGATGATGTGTTCATGGCTGATGACATCTTGATGTGTATTTGGTGTCCAGAACAGCAATTATTTGATATGATTCATTATGAGTTGATTGATAATCGATCATAAACGAGGACGGTGTATCAACAATTTATAAGATGATCTACGATGTGACGATCTAGTTTATAAATGTCCACAATATAATAAAGATAATGTAGTCATTGAACTGATGTCTTGTGACGCATGATTTGATGGTTCGATGAAAGTGTCCTAGTGCTTCTTACAAAGATGGAACATGACTGACAATGAAAAGTGGTACACTGATGATGTGTGGGTGGGTGGTAATGATGTAAGGGAAATATTGTGAATAATGGACAATGATGAATGATGATGATCCGTTACTGATATTGACGTACAGCTACTGAATATCGATGACTAATAATGATTGATGGTTGATTTGATTGATAATGCGTAATGACTTCCAACAAGTGATCACGGCATGGACACATATCCTTGACTAATGATGGCCAACAAAAATACAAGACTGATCTGATGATAAATGCCCAATGATGATGGATGACTGATGATGTTCAACAAGGATGATTGTTGACGATGATCGATGGTTTATGATTAAAATAAACTGATGACAATTGATGACTGACAGTGATCGATGATCGATGATTTTCGTATTGGACTCACCGTTCCTTTTTTTTTACCTTCTCATTTATCTCAATATTGTTCTTGTTTTTCTTTGACCTTTTACTCTTTCTCGTCAACTGCTCCCCCACCTTGGACAATATCATGACGATTTTGATATTCCTGGAACCAATCATTGATAAGGAAATATTACTTGTGTTACTAGGTGATAGATGACGTGTCGATGACTAATGATGTGTGATAATGGATGATGTGTGAATAATTGATGTTGTGCTGAGGATTGATGATGCGTGATATTTAATGATATATGAATGATTACTGATAATTGATGTGCGACGATTGGTGATGGGTGACGATTGGTGATGGGTGAACGATTGATGTGTTGATGATTGATGATGTGTGGATGATTGATGATGTGTTGATGATTGATGATGTGTGGATGATTGATGATGTGTTGATGATTGATGATGTGTTGATGATTAATGATGTTGATTGATGTGTGATGATGATGATTAATTGTGGTTGCCATTCGACCACCTGGCGTACTCTTGTATAAATTCAACTTTTAATCCTTCCCGTTCTGGGTTTACAACATAATAAACTTCTTATCTAAGAGAAATAACAGTAGAAGTACGGAGAAGCAGAAAACACTTTCCCCGTGCAACTTTGCCAAGACGTCTTCTTACGTGCGCGCCCGCTGACCACACGCAACGCGGCGTGTCGCCTTGACACATGGAGTCCGCCTGTAGCAACACTAATGTTGTGTTTATGATTGATGTGTGATTTATTTTCATAGATATGAAATATCATTAAGCAAATGAGATAGATGACGTAAATCCCAGATTAATTTATTATACAAATATGCTGTTGTGTAACTTTCTGCTGTATTTTCATTTGGAATTCATCCCAATAACTCAAATCTATGGATTTTATCGCAGATCAAAGCCATTATACACTATGATTCAAAACGTACCAATATTCTCGAATTTTACGTCACCTCATTTGGATATTGCATTCTCAAATGTTTATTCCCATGATGAGAAGTCCACTTCCAAACAAATAAAACCAACAAACTTCATAGTCATCATTCATGTTATTTTCCCCTCTATATACTTTAAATATATACTACAAATATTGGAAAGATGAGAATCATCACAAATATATCCACTTTAACGTTTAATTGAGTAAAAAATCTGAAATATAATCCCCCACAAGGAATGAACATTGGGTTGATATGGAAAGACACGACTTATTTGTTTGGGAGTTGAAAGATAATTTATTAAATACCTCACAGATAACAGGGTTCGTACAGATTTTTTAATACAAAATTCAAGGACTTCGTAAGGATTAATTTTCGATTTTCAAGGACAAACATAAAAATACAGTTAATAAATTCACTTGTCTTGAACTTCCCCTTGTCAACATGTACACGAAATGAGGTAGGGTCCGCCATATTGAATATAAGTAACACAGGTATCCCAAAATAAAAAAAAGATAAGAGATATTTTCTTTACCTGATCTCCATTGAGCGTTGTCGATATTTGAACTATAACGAAGGGTTGGTCTTGATAAGAATGACCAGAACAATGACCCCAAATCATCTTGTTGTCTTTGGCAGGGATGCATGACAGTTGCAATGTAACATATAGAGTGTGTTCATGGCCGCCATGTTGGTTGGTTAAATATAAGGAATTTTTTCCCTTGGGAAATAAGTTTTCTTGTCGTGCAAAAATATTGCATTGTTCCTGACACCAACATGGCTGCCGTGAACACAGTCTATTCATGTCACGCTTGTTACCTTTGAGAAACAACAACACAAAGAAACAACAGAACACACGTTAAGTAAGAATCTCTTTAATTGATGGTTCCGACTAAGACATTATCGACCAATCACGTTGCATCAGTTTCCCCAGTGGAATTGAAATCTTGTCCCACAAATAACAACACGTTATCACATAGTACTACAAAGATTAAGAGATGATTTAAGTTCATTTTCACAGGACAGTAAAGAGTTGAAATAATTTATGCGATTAGTGCAAAGTTCTATAATTCCAAGATATTCTTGCTACGCTTTCTCTGACTGGCTGAAGGCGTGCTGTCATCCATAGAGCAGGTTTCGTATGACTGTGAAAAGTTCAGTGCCGTGAGCGTGTCATGCCGTAACCTAGGATTTTAATTGGCTGGATTTTCTTCTTACGCGATGTGATTGGCTAAACACGACACTGCAGTGCCGTGTCCGCGCCGTGACAGTGTCCGTGCCGTGTTTCCTGCATTTGATTGGACGAGGAGTGCGTGTCTTGCAGTGACCGTGATGTTTTCTAGATTTGTAATTGGCTGACTCCTTATCGTGACAGTGTCAGTGCCGTGAACGTTTCACAGTCATACGAAAACTACACTATCTAACGCGTCGTCTTATTGCTGGAGATGTGATGTTACCTACATCTAACGCTTTATTTAACTGGCTGAAGGTGTGCTGCCATCAATCACAAAGTCTCGAGTAAGATGGTGGTTACGTTTCTTCGTTGCCTTGGTTCCGAAACGGTTTTTTTTTCCATTCGGAATATCTGTGTTCTCTTTGAAGGAACTATAAAAAATGCTTATCTCAACCGAAATTTCACGAGTTTTTTCGTAAGTGTTAAACACCTTACCGATAAATTCTCTTAGCAACAAACCAACGGTGCTTCCCTGTAAAAACACAACAGGTATTCATTAAGTATTCCAATTTTCCTTTTAAAAATTAATGTCTTCAAATTTCTCTAAATTAATAAAAGTGAACTGACAGGTGAAGGACTTTTTTTCTCGCTAAAATTCATGTTTTATCAATTATCATAACAAGAAATTCCCCGATTGTTCTGTCTTGTTAGTCTTGCTTTATTATTAGTGTTTTAATCACAAAGCTGTCTCGAACCTTCTTTTGCGCGCTTTTAGTTATATTGACGGCACCAGCTGAAAATGATTGGTGGCAGCACGTCCCATCTTGAATGCGGGAAAACAGATAACAGCCGTTTAGCTGTGCACTAATAGGAGTTCCAGTTTGAGCAATCACTGGAGTAGGTCTAGGAGATATGAGAATTGGAAAGTCGTAAGGAGTTTGTGAAGTGGCAAGTGACCCCCCTCCCCCCGCCGTTGGTTTATTATGAATATTGGAAGCTTCGGAACAAGATGTATTTCGTACAGGCCGTAGACACGAAACTTTGTGACTGCCAATACGAACGCATATTGACGGCTCAAAATCGAATCTAGTTGTATTGGCGGAATCGAAATGTATATTTCAAATTGGCCTCCATTCCAAGAAGTTGCAATAAACCCGTATTGTCGGCTGTTATATTAATTTCCTTTATCGTTTGACTCCATAATCAGGAAATCATTTTGGATGTAAAACACTATATCACGAGGCAACCACGCATATAGACTCGATGCGATACTCCCATCTTTTGGTCAAAGTTACTTGCGCACCAGAACGAACCACATATGAAGTATTTATTTACAAAGCTTTACACATGTGTGTGAGTCCACATCAGTTATTGGCTCCAATAACTGAGTGGCTCGGGCCTACGGTTTAACGTCCTTATCCGAGAAGACGAGAAAGTCTAACCATTTGCAGATGTAATTACAAAGGCAGCACCTTCTCCTCAGTTATTTTAAGACCCTGAGTGTTGGTCTGACCGGGAATCGAACCTCGGTCTACCGCTCAATAGTCCGGTGCCCCACCAACCGAGCCAACCGGTTGTCGTTAAGTACATAGTGTTATGCTAAACTAGCCATGCATTCAAGACAGACACGTTATTCAAGCTTTAATATATACCGGGAGTTAAAGTTGATTTGCCCTTGTTTGACCGCAGAGCTGGTGTTTATACTTATATGCTGATGATCGTGCAGTCAGTCCATCTAACCTTGATAGAACTTTCTCCAGTTCCCTTTTGTTTACACCAGAATCCTTCAAGGTTGAAGTAGGCACTGATGGGCGTATTTGTTGATGTTATGTGCTATACACTGCGATAAGCCTCTGGGACGACAAAACAAAACATGTAAGTAAGCAGCCCTATCTTCGTTTTTGAAACTTTGCGCGGATCAAGAGAAATACCCAACCATCTTCAAGACATCAAAACAACCTGTGCCTTGACTAATAACAACAACATCTGTATTCATGCATTATTATCAACACTCGATACTTGATACGGCTGAACGTGCTGGTTTTCTGGGTCCGCGCCAGTTAAGTACATAGTTATGGTATCCATGGAGTTTAATTTTCTTATTTTCGCGTCACGTCTCAGTTTCGTTTGAAAATAAAAAAGTAAGTAGTGCGTCATTGTTCGTCAGTTTTCGATATTTCGAAAGCACTTCAAGGGTTGGCCTCCCTCCTTTTTGATAAGAGAAGCAACGCATTGATGTTCTATTTTTATTTCCTTGCGCATTGTAAAAAAAAATGTAAACCAGACTTGAACATTTTGAGCCTAAAATATGAATAGAGTGTGTTCTTGGAAGCATTTCCTTGGGAAACAAGTTTTCTTGTCGTGCAAAAATATTCCATTGTTTCTAGCACCAACATGGCTGCCGTGAATGAACACACTGTAGACTAGAGCATCATAAACCATAGCGGGAGGGGAGGGGGGTTGTAATTTAAGGAGTAATAACCATTACTCTCCAAAAATGTCCTAGATTTTCGACCTCTACAATAGATGATCGAGCTGCCAGAGAAGGCAGGCCCGAATGTACCATCAACAAGTCTTCTCTCTTTGAATCCCACTCTTGAATTCGTAATCAATAGTGAAGTTTGGAATGCGCTGCATATTAGTCCAGAGATAAAACTATATTGATGCACGTTTAATACAATGTTGGTTTTCTCGGGTTTTTTTAATCACAAGTGAATGAAATAAAAGACATCCCGCAGTCATGTTGGTTGATATAACACAAGAGACCTTAGATGCCGTCCTATGATGAACTCAACGTTGGCAAAAAGAACTTTAAAAAGGCAAAAATTGTGTTGCCTTGGTAAATGTAGGCAAACGTCAAGTTAGATCCAATTGGAGGTGGTACTTCACGAATAAGCCGATGTCATTAGCTTCAGATCGGTCTTTTTTGAATGTCGACAAGTGTTCATAACCAAACCTTATGACATCAAATAACAATTACTTGACCTTAATAGGGCTTGCTACTTACGAATTCCCTTCTACAGTATGGATAGTATAGGAGCTGAATCCATTGGGAATGTTACAAAATGAATCCCATCTATTCTTGTGAGCTAAGATTAAACGAAAATTAAAAACCAACCATTCTTGGGAGGATGGTATCGATCTGCTGGTATATTTTTTGAGTTAATCCTTCTAAGTGTTGAAGTAATTAAGAATCGTCTTATTAATTTGAACTCAGTATTCATTTACGAATATCGACTGCTTTTATTCTGGGTTTTGAGAAGCACGAAAGAAAACACGAAAGCAAATAAAAGAAAGAAAGAAGAAAGGAGGGAAGGAAGGAAGGGAGGAAGGAAGGAAAGAAAGAAGGAAGGAAGGAAAGAAAAAGGGTAGGAAGCGGAGAATGAACAAAAAAAGAAAAAAAGAAAAAAAGAAAAAAAGAAAGAAACTATCGCAATGGCTTGGGAAGCAGAGCCGTAAACGGCAGTCAATGAAGGCCAGCATTATCAGTGTATTCATCACGTGACCTTGACGTTTCAAAAAAAAACTGCAGCTGAACGAACTGGAAGACCCTGGACTTGAACTCTACACCCGTGTAGATCATTATAGCCATAACAATATTAACCCGAAATATTTTCATCGACAAAGCTAAAAAAGGAAAGACATGGTGTCGCTGTCTCTTGAAAGGCTTGTGCTATCATTCTGACAGCCATGCTATTTTATTAATATGAAGAAAAAAAAAAAATCTAGGGTTGTTCACCGGTTTTCCTCTCTCTTCCGCGCCATAAACAGAGACATTGATAAATCTCGTTCATTGTCAATTGACTAGTGTTTTTCTTACCGAGTTTCAGTGCCGTTTATTTATCTTTTTTTTATGGGAATATTAGCGAGTTATCAAAACCAAGGGTTGCTATGAGAAGATAAAACGGCTTGGTATATATGCATAGATTATTTAAACAATGCATGCTAATCACTAATCATAGGCAAGACCTCTTCTTGACGTTAGTTGGCAGTAATTGAATTAGCACTTCAACATCAGCATTGATCTTAGTTCAATATCACTATATCTTCAAGACTTGACTCAAACTGACGTGTACATATTCGACGAAAGGAAACGTTTTGTTTTGTGATCGCTGATGTCTGTATGTTCTACCTCAATGTTGCAGCGGCATTTGGATTCATCTTGATACGAGGTAAAGGCTCCCATCATCTGTGTCTTTTCCTTTCTTATTTATTGGTCTAATGTTCCAACAATTCAATCCACTGGGTATATTTGGGTATTTTTAGGCTTACAAGTCTGTCATTCATGCTTAAGGTACTTAGAATGGGGCGATAAATCTAATCTATGAAAAATATGAAATGATAAAATTCGTAAGATACGTGGATACATCACGATAGCAGGCTCTATTCTTTTGATCATTCGATGCACTAAGCCTAAGTACTGTGACCAATGCTATAGATTTACACATCTATCTCTCACAAGGCACCGCATATCGCGCGTAATTATTGATTTGTGTTGTGACTAAAATAGCTCAACGATTTTGAGCTCGCTTGTGTTTCAAATGATTCGCTTTTCCGAAAAGCTCCTATCGGGACTAGAAATGGAATTGATTGGTATATCTAACTGACCAGTTGATGATTATAGAGACATTTGATGCCCTCTATTTCTTCTAATCGTGTTTATTATGGTCACGTGATAGTTGATGATAATGGATTTATATATAGCACACTTTTCTATGTAAATACACTCAAAGGCGCTTTTACACTGATATGAATGAGGAGGTTAGTATGAAGTGTAGACACTGAGGGTGGTCACTGCCAGGGTTTGATTACGTAGTGGTTCTTTGAGGTCCCTCCAATGCAGGGTAAGGTGGTTATTGGTGTGTGTATATATATTTCATTGCAGTCGGGCTTATTTGGGATCGTGCGTGTCTAGATATACAGATAGATAGATAGACAGACAGACAGATAGATAGATTACATATCTATTATTCCGTAATTTGCAAAAATTATTTCAAATTTAATAAGTGCATTTCTGCATTTCTGCATATAAAATGAGGCTATGGCCATTCAACAAATTAGTTGAGTCCGTTTGCAACTGTTTCAAAGATCAAGGTAAAACTCAAAATATATTTGAAATGCTTAAAATGTTTTGGAAAGATGCACGCTGAACTTGTTCATCAATAGTCCTTCGTCAAATCAAAAGTCGGTTGTCCAAAAACTGGGTGTTGTTCAGTTAAAAAAAAAGCAAGAAAGCGTCTATTTTCGTGCTTTAAATCACTTTATCGCTTTTCCAAGCTGTAATCCACCCTGCGAGCAGTCTCCTTGTGACCTCCTCCAGGGGAGAGAGGAGGAGATTCGGCTGGCATGATAGCTGCATCCGCCATTAGTTAAAAAATTTTGTGTCAATCCTTACTAATGTTGGTTTTGAAAATGTCGTCTGACGCCTTATTCATTACTGAATAAGGATTATACCTCATAATGCAAGAACAACTTACGAAAATATCAAAACGTCATCATATTTCCACCCCAAGGAACTCACATGGACTTTCACTGCCTGGAAGATGTCCCAGTTTCGCCTGCAAAATCCTTTAATTAAAAAAAGGAATTCTTTCTTGGGGTAAATCTAAGCATTTGAGGCATTTGTTTGTGTTCCATCTAAAGGGAGGTCACGTAATAAAAGAAGGTTTAATATTCATTATTATCATTTTACTAGACTGAAGTCATGAGAAGAATACACGACGCGCAGCGAAGGCAAATATGGCCACAAAAGGCATGATTCTTTTTGTTCTGTAAACTAGTGCTTCACTTCAGTTAATTGTTATTAATATGAGCACGAGTCTGCATAAATTTCCTAGTTCAAGACAAAGCAGGAATAAACAGAGGAAATAGAACGGGATGAGACGATAAAAGATATCTGGAACAGTATTTATATAGCGGGATGGCACCTTTAAGACTATACAATCATCTTATAAAGCTTTTAAAGACGTACAACTACTCTTCCTTGGCAAACTCTTCCATCGAATACTCTTTCCTGCGAAGGTCTTTTTTGATATTGTATTGTTTTGGTGCTCGCGTAACTATCGCGTAGAAATCGAGAATTATTCGATTATTGGACATCTTTCATAGGCAAATATTGAGTTTGATGTTTCATCGTTAAATAAAAGTGCTCTTAATACACGTATGTCGGAAAAGAAGCTTAAAAGGAATCATTTATTCTAAACACGACTTCAAGCCGAGTATAGCTGGATTTTATCCAGGAAACAATGCCAAGTTTCTCAATGAAACATCGTTACGAAAGATAGAAAGAATACACGGGCTTATTAAACTCTAGGCGGTTCATGTTTTAGAAGAAACATTTTAAACATTTTTGCCGATTTTTTAAGGTTTTAAAAGAACATATTTATAAGTCATATTAACGAAAGCGTTATGTTACCAAGTTGAGCAGTGAGCGTGATTGGAATGTGAAATAATGAATTCGTTAGAGATGGTGTGTGAATCGTTTGAGGCAAGAGCTTCATAGACAATAGGTGTGACGTGTGTCCTTTCAAGATCTCTTTCGAATATCGAATAACACTTTAGGCGTTGGAACGTTCTCAATAACACCTGATGTGCTTGAGTTTTGAGTGGGCTTCGTAATCAGACGATGTGGGAAATAGATGAAGGAAGATGAAGCCTGGGAAGCGCAAGTAGTAGTTGATTGGTAAGTCTGAATGGGTTAAGGTACAAGGTATGAGGATGGACAGGATATGACTCAGAAAGGATATCTAGTTCTCAAGGGGATGCCGAACACGCATTCTGAAATTAGAAACCACAATTACACCCTACGGGGCGGCGGAGCACACTTTGAAGTGGAGGATGGCAGGATCAGAAAATAAGGCTAGTGTAGGAATGGAGAAAAAGACCACTCCATCCCCCCCCTGGGTCCCCCATGCCCTAGCTACAAAGACTCTACACTTCTACTAGAATGAATATACAGAGGATATAACACTGTAGCCCCAAGATATGAAGTTTATTTTCAAGTGGTGCAAACAATTTTTACCAGCGCAGCGAGCGAGTTAAAAGTTGTCATTAACACGAAAAAACAAAATCCATATCTTCAAGACAACGTGTAATGTTCTTTTATATTATTGGACAAAAGCAGGTACAAGCAACAAGAAAGTGGCGGGAAAAGTTTTTAGGACGCGTGCGTACATCCGGCACATCACTTTTTCATATCTTTACTAGAGAACGGAAAATGCGAGTGTTTTAGTATCCGAAGACACTATTATCTATATGATATAACGTACTATGCAGACTATATCTGGGTTATCATTATTAATCTTAAAATAAGAAAAAAGTAAAGGCAATGAACGGTTAATCATTGAATATCTTCCAGTAAAACACGTTAGAAGGTCACCTGCTTTGGTACGAAAATAAGGCACTGCTATGAGGTTTCTCCAATCATCGTTACCAGTAAAGATATTGTTATGGACAGAAGGCGGCTTTTAGAGAAGATATGGGACTTAATCCTTTAGTTCAAACTGCGACTTGAGAATAGGCTCGTCGGGTCTCCTGTCGTGTTGTAAAAACATGCGCTGATAAAGCTATTGTCGACTTCCCTTCTCTGGCTGAAGGTTTCATTTCTCTGGGTTGGCCAGGTTTACCCACCTCAAATATAATTAATTTTTTAGTATTAGAAGTATTCAGTGTAGTTGCCAAGCATTAAAAGATGACAATTTTTGGTTCAACGAGCTGAATTGTCTTGGAAAAAACCCGATTTTCCTATGGGACATGAATCAACGACATTCAAGGTCCGTCGTCGTTACTTTTGCTGCGATTCTTTGCTGCCACATTTACGGCAATTTTAATCATAGTGTAGAATATTAAAGAATCAACTTGTAAAGTGTTACCAGGACACTGAGATGATCTAACCAAATGTCTCTTTACAAGATTAAGACAAACTTTACAAAAGTTTTGAAAATCGTCACAAACATCGCTAGTGTATACGGCCCTTCATGGTTCCTTAAAATGTTCAAATTCTACTTGGATTCTAATGAAATCTAATGGCTAAGTTTTCTTGAATCATCTTGTCATATACGTCTTCAATTGAATGTCATGTATATATCACAAGGAAGCGAAAAACAAATAGTAAGACGAGACTTTGATGCATCATCGAGATTAGAATTGGACTTCGTCGAAGTCCTGATCAATGTCGTTAAGGCCGATCCTCAAAGTGTAATGTTCGTGACGACCGCCATTGAAGAAAACTTCTTGTTCGTGGGTGATTTTAAACACAAAGAAAAAAGGTATTCGTCTCTTTCTCTAAGGGTTTTGATTCAGTGTCAAATTTATCTCAAAATATTCCTAATTAGCTTTTTAATCTCAGCGTTTTGATTAACAGTTGAAATGCTAGACGGTGAACCATAATAGTCGCGGGCAGAATTATTGTTATTTTAAATAATAATAATAATAATAATAATAATAATAATAATAATAATAATAATAATAATAATAATAATAATAATAATAATAAACTAGAACACTAGCAACTAGAAGACTCATAGAATAATAAGCATCACAAGTGTAATAAAGGTATAATTTTTCAAAGGAAAAAAGATATTGGCTTAAGCAAAATTGGAGACAATAAACGATTTTTTGCCTTTCCATGTAAGGACAGCTTTGCAGATTTAAGCTCAATATTTGTAAATATGTAAAAAACAAAATATCAATGGATATAAAATTTAATGGATGCGACTTTGAGAAATAAGACCTTGTACTTTGGGGGAGGTGATATTTTGATCAGTAAAAAATCTGATCGACATTTTCGTGAATTTCAAGTAGCTTTAATTTGATTCAACAGAATTTTGTCATCGTAGTTAGGAGCAATAGAGACAAATGATACGCTTAAAAGTTTGGATTATCACTGCAAGTTAAATTTTTAAATTTAATTTTAAATTGCGAAAAGAGCTGCCCCATCGTTGTTCTGTCCTGTCTATGTCCTTAGATAAGCTGTCCTTTTCTATCTTCTGTAATACGAGATCATTCGATTCGATTCGAATCAAACTACAAACTTATCTTGTCGTTCAGTATACAACAGGTTTTACGCCGCAGTTTTTGCACCAACGTTTGCCTGTTGTTTTCGTGGATAATGTTTTACACCTGTTTAATTAAACTAACTTGATCATGTTTAACCATGCATCGGTGGTTGTTTAGAGTACGTACAGCAGACAAACAAGGTATCCATGCATTCTCATCGCTATTTATATTATCATAGATTGCTATCATCTGTTATTACGGTTATTATTATCACCATCATCAATTTTGTCACTGACGTCCTCTATTACTATTATGATCATCATTATTATTTCTATATTATTATTATTATTATTATTGATGTTTTTTAAATAATATAATCTTTAAGATATTACATGTCATTTGATAATGTTGAACTACATTGATTTGCTGTCATGAAAGAATTTCGAAAATAATACTTAGATTTGAAGCTTTCGTTATCGCCATGTCAGGAACAACCTCTTTATCATCATAATCATCATCATCATGTTATTATTATTACGATTATTATTATTATTATTATTATTATCGTTATTATTAATGATTTTGAACCTTTAGATATTACATTCCATTCGACTTGTTGTCGTGAAAATGAATTGCTTCCAGTAAAATTATATTTAGATTTTTTTGGATGAAACAGAATCATGGAGGACATAGTTACTGACAGTTGTTATCCCTGATTACATTACTACCATTTAGATTTCGTTTCTGACAGCTTGCCAGGTTTTTAATCCACTATGATGGATGAATGTTTACGTTCTTGGCACTTCATAAATTCATTGAAATGTGTTAAAAAAGCAGACAATATTTGCAATTGTTGAGATCAAGAATTTAATTTGACTGTGCCGTGGCCAACTGCTGCTTTGCATTGGCCGTATCAAAGAGCATTATACAAATCAATATTTTGATTAAAAAACACCGCGGAATTCTCCAGGTAATTACGATGAGCCCTATATATTACTCTGTAAGTATATACGATAGTCTCTTAACCAGACATTATATTAGCTTCAAGAACATCTGCGCATCAAAGCTTGGAGCCCCCATGTTGACGTAGATCATCCCACATCGACTTGTCGCTCGTGCATTTTGATTTCCTTTTAAGGAGGGCAACTGGTAACAAGATCAAAAGCCAAGCAATGGTTATCGCCTGATTCTAAAGACCACTAGGTTGGTATAGTGTCATAATAGTTCCATATTTCTATATTCATTATGTGTTCATTCAGTTGAGGAAAAGCCACCATATATATGACAAGTGATGATTGATTGTTTTAGCCGACGTGTGCAATCGATATTGGAAAATCAATCGATAAATCGATTTCCAACGAAACTAACTTATTTCTTAATTAATATCGATGTTAAAATCAAAACTCACACATTTTTTCTCAATCAGATAATCGATTCATCTCGATTTGTGTCGAAGAATATCGGATTACAATCAAAATATATCAAGTGGTAGATATATAAACGAAAAAAATATTCGATAATTATCGATTTCAAAACAAATGGGTTTATCAATTTCTAATAAATCCTGATTTATTAATCTTATCGATTGCTATCGTTAGTTATCGATTATCCATTTTATCAAATACGTAGACGTCGGTCGTGCTTAGCCCATCGAAACCAGAGAACCGTGATCGGTTAATCAAATCCCTGGATTCAGATTTTCAACTATTCCTAACAACTGTAATGGCCTCACTCAAGTTATGACACTCGTTTCAAGTTGTTCTCACTTCATATCTGTCATAACGTTGAGATATTCTTGAGTTTTAGGAATCATCGGGATCGAGGCTATGGGATCCAATGCTTGTACATTACTTGCTGTTTTCAGTATCTCTTTTTTTCCCCAGTATCCGTAGTAACTGCTTATGGGAGCAGATGTCATTGTGTAATCTTTTGCCAAGTAGGTTGAGTGTTTTTGCACCCTTTTCGAAATCAAAATCAATTTTCGGCAAATGTTTGTTTTTGTAACTATTTTTCAAGCTAAGAAAAACTTTCAGTGAAGGATAACTTCATTTTCCATGTAAAGGAAAACTGATGGAGAGAGAGAGAGAGGGGGGGGGGGAGGGGGTTCTCAGTTTAACCAAACACTAGGAATTAAAGTGCCTATAACCCTTAATGCGATACTTTCAGAATTGGATGTATATGAAGTGAATAGATATATGGTTTAAAAAAATTATATGATATGAGTGGCTCATCTTGGAGATATTAAGGGTTTTTTCTTCCAATATGCTAATGACTGTGATGTCATAGGAGGCATGAGATGTTTTTTACGTCGCTTGTAAATCCAAACACTCAATACTTGGAAAAAAAACAATTTTGCAATTGCCTTTCTGTAAAGCCTGAATAAGACAATGATAATTTATATATGATATTTTACTGCTCCAGGATGTTCTTGTATATTTAATCATGCCTCCTATGACATCACACTCATTAGCATATTGGAAGAAAAACCCCTGATATCTCCAAGATGAGCCACTCAAATCATATGAAAACTTTTAACCATACATCTATTCACTCCATATACATCCAATTCTGAAAGTATCGCATTAAGGGTTATAGGCCGTTTAAGTGTTTTAATTTGCGAGGGCTGATGCTGATTATCAGTGAATACTAGACCAAACAGGAAGCTAGAACCAAACGGACACACTGGAAAATATTGCATTTGAAAATTGTTAATCGAATCAATTTTCTTTTATAATATTCATTGTTAATTCGCAATCTGATTGTGGTTTGAAATCGATTTTCTGACGAATGTTAATAGAAATGTGTCTGTGTCACCTGACAAGGTTTTTCTTTCTCTCTTTCATTGATTGACTATTTAGTTCATGCTTTTATTCACTTTTCTTTCTTTTTGTTTATTTCTTCTTTCTTTTTCCTTTTTTTCTTTTTTCACTTTTCTTCTGGTTTCTTTATTTGTTCTTTCCTTTGATTTTCTTTCTTGCTTTCCTTTTCTTCTTTCTCTCTTTTCTTTTTGTTTGTTTCTTTTCATTTTTTCTTCTTTTTTTCCTCAGTCATGTACCTGTCATCCTTATGGTATATACTTCAGATTTTCAAGATAAGGCTAAGTCATGCCATGCACAGTGTGAACACACAGCTCCTTCCTAATGGCTAGACCAATACAACACACGAAAACCATGTTAGACAGCATTTATCGCTGAAAAAAATCTTATCTATTGCTCAGTAAAGTACGAATAACTATGTGTTATAAACGCTATCCTTGAAACGAATTCTGCTTGAAATGAATTTCAATATTCATTAGCAAAATGACATTTGAAGTAAAATATCCTCGCCTGATTCTGTAGTCCAAGTTAAAAAGATGTCTTTGAAAACGTTTTGTATTGTAAACTTCCATGTACTATACATTAATATAAATCCTTTACATTATCATTTTATTCTTTGGATTACAAAACACAAATAGTCTTTTCCAAGCTTAGTAAACATTAGTACCTTTAGTCGGTTAATAATGTCTTTCAAATTGAACCCGGATATGTTTTATTTTTGATGCTTCCTTCATTGAAAAAGGCAGGAAGCAACTCAGCAAAGAGGCAGTTGTAGACGTAGGATTGTTTCTTGAAAACTACAGCTCACTTTGAGGTGGCCCAGAAAACAGATACTAAAAGGGTTTTATTGAAACAGCTTCACTTGTCATAATTCAATGGGCCCTTTTCAGTACCATATTGTTTACAATCTCAACAGCGTCATATACAAGAGATAATGAAGTTGCTTTTCATCCCAAAAGGTGATTGAAGTGACTAACAAACTTTTATAAGTTGTTTTTATTAACACCTATGGCTTTAAAATGCAAATGTTCAAGTAATTAAGGTGGCTTTAAAGTGAACACCGTATCTTGAAGTTGTTCAGTTTGTCTTGGTAGAGAAAATCGAGGAAGATTAATCTTCCGAGAGGTCGCGTCCTTTCGTTCGGAAATTTCCAAACAGGTGAGAATGTAATATCTGATATAGTTGGGTATTTCAGCTTAGAATAATTTTCAGAGATCCGGAGACTGAAAAAAATATGCCATGAGTAAATAGAAATGAAAAGGATGAAAACCATTTCTGGATTTCTTGTTTTTCTTTCCGAAGATTTTGTAGATTTTCCATTTGATAAATTCTTTGTCCTTTTCCTCGATGTTATATTGAAAAAAAAAATTGTCATTATGCCTGTTTCAAATTGGTCATTTCAGCCAGTGAATATACACAAGATATCAGGTATTAAACGTGATTGCCATGAAAGAGTCTAACATTTACTTCAGGTTCGAGTCGCACTTTTCATCTAGAGTTGGCCTGATCTTGACAGGAAACTGGCAATTAATGAACTTAAAATGATCATCGGAAAATAACTTAGGCCCAGTTCAGACGTCGAACTTTTGCCGTGTCGAATCTAGTTGTCTTTGAGTAGAACGGCTGAGAAAACGCCAAAAACTGCGATAGAAGACATCAGCTCTTTTGCTTAGGTCCAGGAGACGGCGTGGTCTCTACCGTTCTACTAGTTTCAAGGAAAGCGTTCAAAACGCAAAGGCAATTGTTATTGGATTCGACGCGGGAAAAGTTCGACGTCGGAACTGGCCCTTTGGAAGGCCAAAGACCTACATGTTTTATTCAATTCTTTACACGGTTACTAGTTGCCTATCTTGGTCCTTTATCAATTCCACTTGCCAAGCAAGGACTACGCTTAATGTCAAATATATACATATATCTATACACTGAATCACCAAAAATACGATTCCTAAGCAGAAAAAGCTGGAACTTAAACTCTAGAGACATTTTTTTAAAATAGTCTTCGAAATAAATAATTTTGTGACGATATCTAAAACTTAATCTGTTAATCAATCCGCATTGTTATTTTTCGTTTTATTATTTTTTTGTGCCGTTCACACAGCAAAATTTCTCATCTAATACCTCAGACTCTGTTGGTAACTAAGAGCCGGCATCCTAAAACATCTTGTAAAACGTGTTTTGTAATTATCGCTGTAATATAACAATGGGAGTGACATATCCCTTTAATGAATTTGTGTTAACTTTTCTTCAATGTTTTCTTAAGAAATGGTTTTCAATGAAATAATAGCTTCGATGAGCCACATTATTTGGTCGGATATGGAAAGGACCGCCTTTGATAGTATATTTTATTGACTGTTACACTACGAACCTTTTTGCTAACAAAATGACATCTACTTTTATGACCCAAAGAAATCAAAGATAACGTCATTGATAATGTAACCGTGACGACCAATGACATCAATCGCGCTAAGATTTATCATAGTGGCAAACCCGCACTGGATGGAAATATTGTACTAATATAAAACGAAATGAATGCAGTAAATGATCATGGGAACACTGCGGCAACGAAAACACTCGTATTTTCTATATTTTCACTAGTGAAGATATGAAAAAGTTATGCACCAAATGTCCCGGATGTACGCGCGCGTCCTGAAAAATATTCGCGCCGGTTTGTTGTAGTTGTTCCTGCAAATGCTTCTATTCCAGTTTGCCTCAGTTTGTCCATATAATAAAAAGAACATTACACGTTGCCTTGAAGATATGAATTTAATTTTCTCGTGTTAAAAACAACATTTTACTAGCTTGCTGCACTCGCTTTTAAAATATTGTTTGCACCACTCGAAAATAAAATCCACATCTTCTCGCCACCGTGTAATATCATCCTGTGCGTATGAATCGCTTTTTTGCCTGTATAAATTGTAGACCAGTTTATAATGTCACGTTCGGTAATTAGTTGACATGTTTTGATTTAAACATCAGTTAGTTGCCTTAACTAATTGTTTGTTCCCAAGCAACTGAAAACATTTTTGCATAAACGTCCTTCAACGAGTTCAACAAGAGACTGAAGAGTTTCCTTCTAAACACTGAAATATGAGATTGCAAACTTAAGTAATTCTGAGCTTCTTATGAAACCAATCATTACAGTATCCTTAACTTGTTCCTATTAGCCCCTTTACGGTTTAAGAATCGTCTTCAGTGCACATGCGATTTTATCCCGAATTTCTCACTTTCTTTTGTTTCCTTAAGAACAACAGAAGGTTAAAACAAAAGGTGAGGAATTCGGGATAAAATCGCATGCGCACTGGAGATGATTCTTAAACCGTAAAGGGGTTTATAGTTGAACTGGTACAGATTGTGCGCACAGATGTGAAGCTACAAGTGAATCTATATCATTTTAGGTTGATTTTCCGTGAAGAATGAGCTGCCCGACTCCAAAGATACTAGTGGTGCTTGTCACTGTGTGCTTGGCTCTGACTATACGTATATATGGTAAGAAAGGTTCTTGTTTTTAAAGAACATTTTAATATAGGTGGCCTCCATATTTTAATATTTGAAAAAGACGACCACCTACATCCAACATGGCTGCCACTTAATGACTACATACTGCCTACAAGGTGAACACCAACATGGCTGCCCCTTTGATTCCCTTAGGAATGATTCCAAACCACCTATAGTGAACATCATCCAACACGACTGCCACTTTGATTCCCTTAGGAATGATTCCAAACCACCTATAGTGAACATCATCCAACATGGCTGCCACTTTGATTCCCTTAGGAATGATTCCAAACCACCTATAGTGAACATCATCCAACATGGCTGCCACTTTGATTCCCTTAGGAATGATTCCAAACCACCTATAGTGAACATCATCC
>JAABNW020078226.1:6750-18564 GCA_015164035.2 Radianthus crispa
CAAGAACAGAGGAAAACATTGAACAAAACACGACTTTTTTCTAACCAAATATTTTCTTAGAGTCTACAGAATTTATAAACAGTAGCTAGCTGTTAGGTTCAGTTTAGCGAAATATTTTCATCAACGTTGGCGCACCCTGCTGTTCTTAAACAACATGGAAGCATCGGAATTAGTCTACGTCACGCCTCTTTTCACTGGTGTTTACAGTTCATAGACCTCCTGCATAATAAGGTGAGAAATTCGGGATAAAATCGCATGCGCACTGAAGACGATTCTTAAACCGTGAAAAGGTTTATGGCTGCCAAACCTGAAGAGGACTAAGAACAAGTGCATGGGAGCGAGGTCCTAAAGGCATCAGTTCCAATAAATGACCAATGAAGGCCTGCAACTGAAGCCTCATGTCAGAGTACTATCTTAATTAATAAGGTTAAATACGTCGATTCAAAATGTTATACAGTAAAGACTTGTGCTTGTTTACAAATAAGGCCTTTAAGACCTCGCTTCCATGCACTTGTTCCTAGTCCTAACCGGGTTTGGCAGCATTATGCAAGAGGTCTATTCAAGGGTGGGTTCACAGGGGGTGGTTAAGGTGGTGAGCTGACCACCCCCGCCTCCACCTTCCCTTGGGAGTTTAATATAAACAGGAAATATTATAAAAGGAATGAACTGAAGGCTGCCTTTCTTGGCAAGTTGATATCTAGAAATCATTCTGGATACCAATGTGATTTTTCTTAAAACAGCTAAAATGTATCTCACCGTCTGCAATTAATCTTGCGACCAAATGAACGCCAAAATGCCCAAAGATGCAAAATTTCCGAAAGATGCAATAAATCGTTCTTCAACTAAAAAACTATTTCCCTTCTCTTTTTGGCAACAATAAACGTTCCACTGGCAAAGAAATAATGACGAAAATCATTATCCTTGGTCTACATAATACTGTTGGAAGCCATTAAGGATGTGTTGGCCAGTGGAAATGTGACATTTTTGATATCTAAGGTTCTATCTGACTGATATATCCGACCAAAGTACTTGCATACGTGTTTTCAGCAGCTTAAAATGAAAACTGAATTTGAGACAAACTTAAGAATGCAAATTATAATAAATGTCGGATATAGAGTAGCTCCGTTACTAGGTAACAAAAAACCTGCATTGCAATCTCATCCCAGATCAATAGAATAAAAACTAGCAGGTGTAACTTGCTCCATATTTTTTTCTTTGTAAATAAATAAAATGAAAAAAATCTTCATTTATTTCTTGACCTATTTTCATTTTCATATTAATCTGTTTCATGGATAAATATTCTAGCAATATCAATAACAAAATAAATGAAAAGATAGACAACTGTTGTGCAAAAAAGATGTGCTAAATGCATATGATAAAAATATCAATCATTAAAAACACTGAAATACTTGAATAAAATATTTGCACTGAACCCCAAGCTGGCAAAGAAGTATATACTGTAAATATATATATATATATAGTTTTTTACAAGATACTATGAACCCAAGCTCTTGAGAATACTAGCACCACTAATATTAGCTTGTTGTGGAACTTGAAATGTCAGTGACATGTAACATTTGTCATAACAGATTAAATACCAAGTCACTTCAATTTCTATGATAATGAAAGATTCTTGATCTCTTAAATACAGTATGTTACAATTGTATCATGAATTTGTCTATTTGTAAAACTGGAAAGTTTACTGTCAAGCTTGTTTTGTAAAATATAATTTTCTTCAGTGACTGCTTCTACTTTTTTGTATCTTTGATACAAAAGTGTTGGGAAGAAATAAACAGATGTAGATACTAGCATAGTCAAAAGTAATTTCAAACCCTTTGATATCATTACTAATTGCAACAATAAGACTTCTTATGTAACCATTTGGAACTAACAAAAACATTATTATTATTATTATCAAAAAGCATTTTGTAGTTAAAAGTCGTCACCGTGCACTTGAAAACTATGCCACCAACACCAGATAACTTTACCGTTTGAAACTTGAAACAACAAGTAAAAAACTTAACACTTTACACTTGCTCACAAACAAATGGTAGTGTTATAAAAAAATAGTGCCAATATTTGGAGTGTAAAATTTAAGCATTTGTTAGGGACATTGAATGAAGTATATCAAATAAAATAATACAAAAGATCAAGAATAAGACTTGAAATAAATGCAGTTTCTGAATTATCAAATATCATAAAAAAGAAAAACTTAGACCCAGTTCCAGATTCCTTGAAACTGGTAGAAGTATGCATGTCAAAAATAACACATGACATCTCCTGGAGCCAAGTAAAGGAACTGAAGTCTTATATAGCAGTTTTTTGTCATTTTCTTCACTGTCTAATCAAAGACAATCATATTCAACATCATTGGCAAAAGTTCAACATTTGGGCCTAAGACATAACTAAAGTATTTTATAGACAATTAAAAACCAATAGATGGTCAATTAATTAGATTTGAAATTCATTGAACTGTGAATCAGACCCTGAAGGTAAATGATTTTATATTGCTGCATTGACCTTGTTCATTGTGCTTTGACCTTGACATTTGTGCAGACAAGAACGTAGTAACTCAAGTCACAACAATCATTTAGAGATCTCAGTGCCCTAATTTGTAAATTGAAAAATCTCCATCTCATGATTAACTGCTTAAAGTAGCCTATTAATTTTCAATTATTATCTTGCATCTGTATTTGTGAGTTTAGAATTATATTGCTCCTCTCGTTTTCAGAAACAATATAATAATCACACAATAGAATATCATGATATTCCCCTCAAGAGCACTTTTGAACTATGATATTATAATAACTTAATTAGTTGGGGATCATATTGATTAAATTAACTTATTATGCGTTAGTTATAAGCAGGTTGTGAACTTACCATTGGCATCAAAAGAGTATTGAATCATCTTGTTACGTCCTCTGTCTCTGTCAGTTGCACTGACTTGTATCACAAACTCTCCAGGCCTGATGTTCTCCTTGACACTGGCAGTATATTTGTTCTTTGTGAACCTAGGTGTATTATCATTAACATCTAAGACCCGAATAGAAACGTAGGCTTTTTTCTTCAAAGGAGGGCTCCCATGATCTGTTGCTGTCACTTCAAACTGATATGATTCTTTAGTTTCTCTGTCTAAGGTAGCAGTTGTCTTGATGACACCAGAAGAAGGATCAACAGCAAAAGCTGCCACAGATCTTTGAATGGAGTAAGATATCTGAGCATTAGTTCCAGTGTCATCATCTGTGGCAACAACTTTTAGGACAGTGGTTCCAATTTTAGCATCTTCTTTGACCTTTCCTCTGTATGACCGCTTCTTGAACTTAGGTGCATGGGTGTTGGCATCTGTGACATTGATGTACACTATAGCAGTACTGGCAAGTATGCCATCACTTGCTCGTACAGTGAAGACATAGAGCTTAACCTTTTTGTAATTCAATCTACAGCCAAGTGATATCACACCCAAGGAGTTCATACGGAAGCACCTTTGGTGAGCAAACCGATCAATTGAGTAAGTCACATCCGTTTGCCCTGCATCTGGATCTTTTGCGGTGACTTGCAGCACTGATGCTCCCCAAGTTGCCTTCTCAGAAACAGATGCCTGATATTCTGATTTGCTAAACTTAGGTGGATTGTCATTAACATCAAGGACAGTAACTGTCACTTGTGAAGTTCCTTCTTTGGGTGGGTTGCCTTTGTCAGTTGCTTTTATGCCAAATTTATATTGTGCAATAGTCTCTCTGTCCAATGAAGCAGTAGTTGAAATATCACCCTTCACAGGATCAATTGCAAATGGAACATCGGTTCTCATTAGACTGTACACAATCATTCTGTTACTGCCATCATCATTGTCAATTGCCTGCACACGAGTAAATACCTCGCCTACCCTGACATTTTCAAGGACAGACACTTTGAAATTACTGGAAATGAATTCAGGTGCATTATCGTTGACATCCTGAAGGATGATTTCCACCTCAGTTTGGTTGTCAAGAAATGGCAGACCCCTATCCTGAGCAGTTACATACAAATAAAATGCAGGTATGTTTTCATAGTCAAGCTTTGCTTTAACCTTTAACTGACCATTAATTTTGTTGATGGAAAATAAATTCTGGTCATTGCCACTGACAATGTCGTAGAAAACCTCTCCATTATTGCCAAGATCACAGTCTGTTGCTACTACAGTAGTTATAAGAGTGCCAGGCTGAACATCTTCTCTGACCGTAGCCCTGTATGTTAGTTTAGAAAACTGCGGGACACAGTCATTAATGTCAGTCAGACTAATTTGGACATTAACGGTGGTGCTCTTTGGTGGAGTCCCTTGATCTTGTGCCTTGATTGTGAGATTATACGTTGGTGTTTTCTCCCGGTCAAGGTCTTTTTCCACAGTAATGACACCTGTTCTATCATTCACATCAAATGCATAATCTATAGTCCTTTTGTTTTGAATGCTGTATCTGACATCACCATTCTTACCTTCATCTTCATCCCTCGCTCTCACCTTCAGAACAAAGTCTCCCATCAACTTATCTTCTGGTATTTTTGCAGAATAGAAACTCTTTTCAAAGACAGGTGAGTTGTCGTTGATGTCATCGACTACGATGGTAAGTTCAGTGGAAGTCTCAAGAGGAGGGATACCTTGATCTTTCGCCGTGACTCGGAAATAATGCCTTCCCATTGTCTCCCTGTCCAGGGTTTTTCTAGTCGTGATAACTCCAGTGTCCGCATTAAGACTGAAGTAGGACTGACTTAGGAGATTCTGAGACGCTGACATGGAATAGCGAACCATTCCATTACTCCCGCTATCAGGATCTGTAGCAGTAATCGTAGTAACCGTACTACCAACAGGGCAGTCTTCGTGTATGTTGGCTTGTAAATAAGAGCTAGCAAATCGTGGCGGATTGTTCCTGATTCTTCGCTTTGTCCGCCTCAGCTTTTCATCAAATCTCCTATTTCCGTCGACAAAAACTTGAAGATTGGCTATAAGGGTTGCTTTGCCATTTTGGTTGAGAATTCGTCGTCCTGATACCGGAAACGCAACTATGATGTTGAATACGCGCTCTTGTCTCCCAATCAAAGGTTTACGAAGAAGTAGATGACCCGTGGTTGCATCGACATTGAAATGGTTTCTTGATCTTCGATCAACAAGACGCAAAAATCGAGGATCTAAAGACGAAAATGAGCGGAATAAATCCCTCAACGGGAATATTTTCGTCCCGATTTTAGCTCCGCGAGAAACGACTGCGTAACCTTCGAAATTTCTTCTACTATACTTTACAAAGCAGTCTCCAGCATCCACATAGATGAACAGCGATTCTAAAGTTATCATAGAGTTGTTACTCTTATATACAGCTTGTATGGAACATTGTATAGGACTGTGTTCTACTGTCGAACAGTCTGGCTTCGAAGTAGCTCGAAGTATCCCACTCCGGGAACCCAAAGTTAAAAATTTCAAATTAGCTTTGGAAGTTTGCGGTATTGTCAATGAATAATTAGTAAGTTTGGAGTTCGAAAAGTTTGCTATTACCTCTTGTGAATTCGTTGGGCCATAAATATGTAAGACTCTGCACTCGACGAGAGATAAAGAGATATAAATTAAAGTCCTTAACAAAATAGTCATGTTTAGTGAGTAGGAATCCTCGTGAAGCGATGTTGCTTGAAATAATCACTGCAGTTGCCACCAAAAGAACACTCGAATTTGGCCAAGCAAGCGACGGGTAACCATGTCTGTGAAGTTAATAAGTTACACCAACATTGTAGGGATCCAGCTGTATTCAAGAAATCCAATTTCTGATTTTTTTAGTGTTTTTCTCAGTGAATAAAAAGCCGCAGTTGACACTGACTTTGTTCGTTCTTCTTGGTTTGTTCACGATCTCCTGTCGGCAAACGGGCTCTCAATGACAAGTTCGTGCAAACAAGACCTCTGATTGGCTAAGAACTCCCCACGTGATGACCAAGAAGCCCTATTCTGTAATCGGACGCTTGTGTCTCCCAAGCTTCTTATTCTAAAGAATGCATTCTTACAGGCATTTGTATTTGTAAACAGAGCATAAAATTGATGGAAATTAAATTCATCGCTTTTGTTCTTGGACATAAATAGCTCAAATCGATTTGCCCAGACTTCGTTTGTCTGACGTCCGTGATTTTTCTTGGTTTCTTGGCGCAGAGGATCACAATCTTCGGAAAAATTTGCTCGGAATTTTATCAATGAGGGTGTTGACGTTTTTTCTTCAATATTTGGATAAACTGAGATCAGCCATCTCAGTGAAAGAAGAACAAGACGGTCTTAAAAAGCATAGCCAAAGAACCAGACTCTGAACACACAAGAGTGTCACACGACAGCATTTATATGAGGTATTTGGTTTTCTCATCTAACATCACCTTAAAACCGAGACAACAGACCAAAGTAATGTCAACAAATAAAGCGATTTACGCTCTGGATTTTCGCATACGGATTGACGGAGTTTATTAAAGATGTCTTTTCTGTTTGTTAGAGGTAGTATGGCTCTCATCAGTAACACTTTATAGGTTTTCCATCAATTACAAAGCTATTAAATTAACGCGCTTCTCTTGTTAATTTCACACATGATTTTGGTCTATTATTACACCTTTGATCACGAAAGTAATTGATCGTATATAAATATGCTTTGCTTGTCCATACTTTAAGGAAATTTAGCCGTCTATTCTCTTGATCCAACCTGTTATTACAGTAGTTGCTAATGTGTATTCTCAGGCTTGTTTATATGAAGGATTTCCTATTTGAACTATTATTTATTGATAATATCGTTAATTCTATCATCGAGTACTGGTGGGGCGCGACTCTCGTTGGTGCGGAGGGTGCATTGTGTGACCCCAGAACAAACGCGCGCTTCTCAAATGTGGCAAACGAATCCTCAAACATAGTTTGTAACCACCAATGAAATCATGATCTTTTTGAAAATGGCTAAATCATAGCATAGAAAAGACTAAACCAAGGCTTTTATGGAATCGTTTTGACTTCATTCAAAGTAATTAAACAGGAAGCATTGCTTGCAGTTTATCATATCGACAAAACATGGCCGACTTTGTTGGTTTGTCTAAAGAGCTGAATAACAACTGGAGGTATTTCCAATGTTCTCAATGCCCTTTGTGTAAACAGAACCACAGGTGATGGCCAGTCATTTGAAAGAAATCGATGTGCTTGATGACTGAGGTCACTTCCGTTTTATCCTCTGGCAAAGGTGAGATTCATTCTCGAATATTAACGTATATTTTCCGCATTGCAGAAGATCCTAGATTTTCAATTTGACGTTGATAATCAAAATCAGTGAGCAAAATCAGTGAAAAATTGAAAGCTCTGATGTGAGATTTTTTCCTCCTCTTTTTCTCGCAATGAACGGAACTCAAACAATGTTGCCATAGTTACGGACTAAAATATATGACAGGAAATGCAGATGAAAGAAGGCATTCAATCTCTTTGAATTTTTGTGGTTTATTTCGTCATTATTACACGGATTTGATTAACGAATGTACAAGTCGAGTGACGCGGTTTCAGTGACTTATTCTTTATCAAAAAGAACTTTTTTGTTCTGTTTTCTGTTTTTTTTTTTGACTCGTCAAAAATCTCTGTTGCTCCAAAGAGATGGGTTTTTTTTCATTTATGGTAACCTGACCTACCGACTGCGAAACAAATAATGCACTAATCTAATTTATGTCTCTAGGGAATCGATTGATTAATCAAGTTACCTCGGTTACAATGTATCCACAAAAGCGCGCGCCTAAAAACTTATAAGTCATGAGTTCCTCTCGGTTGATTCGATACCTGACGTGTGACTGCGCAGGTTAATTAGATTATCCCTTTTAGTGCTTTTTTTTCAAAAATTGAACGGTCAAGAATAGTTCTTGAATTGAAAATCAATTGGCTGTAATATCACGTGCGCCTTCGGATGTAACTATGCATTCCCCTTAAATAAACGAACTAAATTACTATTGATTCAAGTGCACTTTTCATTGCGCACCGTATGAACGAAACTGTTCACAAGTGGGCGTGCGTCCAGTCGTGCGGATTAAAAACGTTCCGTTCCGCGCACCTTGGCGATACCAGGCGTTTTCATCCTTCCTGGAAATTCCCAAATGCATCAAAGGTTTCATTATTAAAAAATACAAACTTGGTTTTGTTGGAGAGCAATGTTTCTAGAAATAGCTAATTTGATCGCGGCTACACAGTTCCTAAAGCGTTTTCTCTTAGTACAGTTTTTTTTGTTTTAAGAGTATATGACTAAATATTGAGATTCAGTTTTTGGTCAGTGAAACAAAATCGACAATGGGAGTAATGTGTGCTACCGTAACTTATATGATCATAATTTTTACGATCGAGTCAAACAAAACGCTTAGTTTCTCAGTAACGAAATACCAATTTTTAGAGCTTCGAATGGCGGTATGTTGACGGAATCTGGTTTCACACAGCTTGTGGTGGGAGAGATCGGAAGCCCATTCATTGATAATGATAAGATGGTTGGGGATCAGCATGATGATCATGCAACAGTGCACAAGTCATGTTCCACTACTTGTGGGCTATTAAGAAAGAACTGCTACCTTGGCTATTTGTTTAGTTATTGAGGCTTACGCGTAACGCAACAGTTGATACTAATGCGAGAATTGGGGGGAAAATTGGCACTGAGCAAGGGTTATACAGACAGATTTCACTTGACTACCAAAAAATGTTACATCAACAAAGAGTTTTCTTAGTCCCTCCCCTCCCCTCCCCAATGAAAAAGGAACAAGAAAAAAAACTGCACACCATGTTTTGATGTGCTTCGTCTATGGCTACTCTTATGTTGAATTCCGAATCATCTCCCTTGATTTCCAGCTTATGTTACTTTCTCAATAGTAGATAACTTGTGAGACTCGTGTGACACGAATGTCATAGACATTCGAATATTTAGAATGCGTTAGGATTTTCCCTAGCACTTTCACGCGCAACATAGTGCGGGCGACGTAAATCTTTTGTAAATCTTTTGTAGTTGCGGCCTGGAAAAATTTTGCCGTCCTGAAGTAATACCTCCTTTTTACATCCTTGGAGGTCCACGATTGACCCTCCTCACCCGTTACTCCTCTCCTCTCATGACCGTACCCTTAGTCCGCGTTACCTCAACCCAATTCAGTTGCAACTCACTGATTGGCTTGCCTGCATCATATAAAAACTATAAAAACCACTTGTGTTAATGCGCACGCAAATCTGGGATATTTACATGACTATTCAGTTACTTGCGGTTTGCGCGGGTTACCAAACGACCACGCGAAGCGGTGTTCCCAATACACCGGAGAATACGACGTTCAATTCCATTTCTAGTCAATTCCAGTTGCTTTATATGAAAAAGCCAGCCAAGAAAAAACCTGCACGCGATTTTTTCTTAAAGGGTTTTAGCATTAACTTCTTGATGTTTTCAGGTTGTTGCGTCAGGTGGTGAGGCCAGTGGAGTGCAAACTAGGTTTATCTATCTGTTGAACCCCAAGACTTTAATTAACCTTGAAACCCAAGTCAGATTCTGTCATAAAAATAAACCCCACCAAACAGTCATTCTAATTGATTCTACCGACTTATAAAGCGGTCTTAAAGACTCAGTCTGCGGCGATCCTTTTAAGATTAAGATTGTACATTTGAAATATGTTCTCACCTCTAGCTAGCCAGAACGGCTTCTCGCGACAGTAAACCTGTCTTATACTTGTATTTTCTGTTCGCCTGCACATACATTTGTACCTCGCGTAGGCAGACTTCTGGTTCCAAAAAGTATCTCATTGCGTTTTTTCAAGGACTTTCTGTCTTCAAACACCAAGATAACGAAGATGAATCTTAGTATTAGTTGAAAATCAGGAAAGGCTTGATTCCCCTTCAATAGGTGCTAAAACGCTCTAGGGCTAAATTTCGACGATAACCTTGGCGTTACCTCGTTAACTGTTATAAACATTTATTCAGTATATTCTCTATTCACATCAAGTTAGTCATTGTTACTGGGATCTGTTGAAAGCTCCCCGCTGAGATTTAGAAAAAAACCTACTTGTTTCTAGAATGGAAAGTACTTATTTTGTAAATCGTGTTTTTGTGGTGCCATGCGCGCTCTCTTGATTGTAAAAAAGATGTTGTTCAAGGATTTTCTTATTTCCAAAGATTGAGGTTAGTGTCATTTTGAAAAAAATCCTTGTAATCTGACTGAACTGACAAAGAAAAGCGTCGGACAATTAGCGAGACCACCTGGACAGGGAATTTTGTCTCTAGAACAAAAGACATTTTGGAGCTGTTGGTAAAAAGAGCCATTACCGCATTTGACGCTGTCTGCAACATCAACTAATGTTGGGCAGGAAAGATGTTAGTAACTGTTGACTGTACTTGTAAATGGCTGGTAAGAGTAGCGTTTATAGCCATCCTATCCTCTCAAGTAATACTTCTGGATAGCTATTTGGTTGTGTATCAGAAGAAATTGTCAGCGCATGCTTATATCCTGACTTATACTCCAGCCGTTATCCTGTGGATTCGAGGGCAAATCAGCAATAAAGGACGAACAGTGGCGGCGGCGGTTTGGTTCCTGTACATAATCCCTCTTGCAGGAGTCATTGCATGGATTTTTGACCAACTTCTCCAGAAAATCGACAAAAATTCTTCAATGGATCAGGGCTTTTTAAAAAACATTATCGCTATGGCAGCTCTGGTATATCTTTTGCTAGACACACACAATTTTAGTCCAAAGCTATTCATGGATATAAACTGGGTAAAGGTATTGGATATTCTGGACTCTGCAGATTTCGTGGGAATTTTTACCACTGATAGCGTTACGATCCCAGGTTCTTTCAAGAGAACTGTGGTATCCTTTGCTCTGATGAGTCTCCTTGTGACAACCATTTCTCTAGTAGCTCTTCACCGCGGCGATACTGATAACGAAGATGATGTTATCAGCACAAGAGCGAGTGTTCCACTGGAATTAACGAGGTTACTCTTGCAAATTCTGTTAGTGAATTTCCCCTTTTTTGCACTGAGGGTGTTCCTCTGGCATGAATACAAAGTCGAGCTGACGGTTTTTGCGTTCAAGAACGTGTTAATGGCAGTAGTTGATCTGATAAGAATAGCAGGGCAAGGTTGTGAGAGTGGAATATTAGCAACAGCAGCAGCAACAGCAGCATATACCGACGAGGCTGTAAGTACTGCCGGTTCAAGGCCATCAAGAAGAAACAGCAACACCTTAATAGACGTATAAAGATGCAATGAACTGGACCTTATAAATAATTCCCGCTAAGAAAGCAAAACATAATCAGATTTTCAAATCAAAAGAAAAAATTTTTTTTCCTATTTGTAAGTTTCAAAAAAATAAACTGCTGAAGCTGGGTATTTAGCAGGCCACGTGGCAAATCACGTGAGCGGACGAGATTTGTCAATAAGAAAGGAAAATACAGGTTTTCTTGTAACAATAGTCGGACATACTTGCTAGAAAAAGTGATTTTCAATGCACTGGGTAGGCAATACTGTGCATGTTAAAAAAGCTGCAACTTGAACAAGTGGTGTAAATAAAATTTGACTCGTTTTAAGAATAAAGGAAAATACAAAAATTTTCAGTTTTGTAAAATGCAAAGAGTTTTATTTCCTCTATCCTGGTGTTTTGTAACTTTTGTAAAAATCCTGGTTTGTAGATATTATATTACTACATTTGATAGATTCAAAAAGCAGTGGTGACTGATGTTTACAACAGTTGGTATATATTGGATGTTAGGATGCAATCACCATTAGTCCTTCTTGATTGAGATGATTTTTTGTATTCCAGTTCTCTGCGGGGTGTCTTGCTGTTTTGGATC
>JAABNW020078337.1:1919-18547 GCA_015164035.2 Radianthus crispa
ATGTCGTACCGTGTACGTGCTGTAAATCAGTACCGTACGTTTCCCATTCGTACGATACCCTTTCTTTAATGGCAAGCCATATCAGTGTTAAGGCATGTCGTACCGTGTACGTGCTGTAAATCAGTACCGTACGTTTCCCATTCGTACGATACCCTTTCTTTAATGGCAAGCTATTTCAGTGTTATTAATCAGTACCGTACATTTCCCACTCGTGCAAAAACTACACTAAACCAGTTTCTGAAGGATCATCTTGTTTTTTTTCCAGACTGTTGGATTGATTACATACGTCTTGAGCTGACTCATCCGGAAGGAAAGCTGGACAAGGCAGGTCACCTTCACTGGAGAGCACTCAAAAGACTTTCGGGGGTAGAGACGGGAATTTTTGTCACCAAGTACTCCTTGATACAGGCAGGAAGACTGTGATGTTTCATGTTTATTGATTGAATTTTTATTTTGGGGAGCGGAATTAAATCTACATTGGCAAACTGTCCGAGACAGTGGGAAAATTTACCCTTTGCGATCTCTACCCCCAAGTCCTGTAAGAATACCCTTGTATAAACTGTTTGTTTGGAGGTTTATTGTTGGCCCACCACAGAGTACAGTAATATCCCTGCTTACGGGATGGAAGATGAACTCCTCTTTGTCTAAATGAACAGAACTGTTCCCCGAACCACTGCAGTGTTTGTAATGTGCGGTGGAACTGTGCAATTCTGGTTTAGCGCAGTCTGATTAACCGGCATGAAGCACATCAGCTATGCAGACAACATTCTTTGTTTCGAGTTCAAGTGAATTTTAACTAGAGGAGGGCCATTAACAACGGTTACGAACAGCAGCGGGAGTCGAATACATCAAGTTCGGCGCGCGCTTTTGTCTAGACCTTCGCTTCTTGCTGGCCCTCACGAACGGTCTTCCTGTCCAACGTAATACATTTTTCGCGGGTTAGAAATATCGTCAATGTTTGTTCATTGCCTCAATACACAAATTCAAGCCTGTTTACCAAGATACTCGAGATGTACAAAGTGGGCAATGATAGTGGTGATGAGACAAACAATGCTGTGAGTGTGTTGGACCAGGTGACCTTGGTGTTTAGTGGGGTGGCGGGCAGACTGTTAAGAAAACTTCAAAACAATTTCTTCTATAAACGAATCTAATCATATTTGAAATGGCCGCCGGGGAGATAAAAATGGTACTATTTTCTTTTATTAATCGTAAAGAACGTGTTTGGCTTGCAAACAACGGCCCAGGAACTCCCCCTGGGTATGGCCGCACATTAATAGCGGCAAGATTATGATTGGTTTTTAATGTATGACGATAGTCTTGATTTGATGCAGTCATGCTAATGATGTTCGTGTAGAGATGATCACATGTCGCTCGTATCCCACACAAAGACAGTGACACCGACCGGCTCCGTGTAATCCTTAGCTAATACATCCACATGCAGAAATCTGTCAACATTATCTCGAGATTGCTCAAACTAAATCCTATTAGAAACAGACGTCCTGTGGGCACTTCCCAGTCAGAAAGAACCAAATGTCAAGGTTCCTTTAGTCTTGGCTTGGTTTTTCTTATTCAAATGAAGCTATTTCGTAATGGTAAGTTAGCTGTTTTTTTTTTGGCTTCCAGTGTAGAGGAAGATGGCGGGATATCCTATCCCCCCCGTCACGTTTGCATTTGACACAGGAGTAATGGATTGACTCATGTTTTGTCTGGGGTTTTTTCGCGCACTGTCGCGCCATATAAAGGGTTTCAATCACTCCCAAGTCTGTCGCATTTGTTCGACGGCATTCCACAACTACTTATCTAGTACATCATCACTCACAAGGTTTCATAGAAAGTACATTCACTGGTTCGTCTCGTGCGCATCGGTTCATCGTACAAACCTCGCTGTCTATCGATCCAACATGTCCGCTACATCTTTCTGTATATTTCTCGTTCTGTCACTCGCGCAGAGTGAAATATCTTTTTCCTCCAACATTGGCAATCCACGCAACCATCCTTCAGGCCTGCTGCGTCGTCACAAGATCAAGATGCAACCAAAGGAACTGGTGGATGAATGTCTTGATTGCCAGCCTTTGCCTACATCGGCAGATCTTGGTGTTCATCGTCTTACGCAGCTGATCGGCGGCACACTGGACGGCAACCTTGTATCCATCACCAAACCAACCGATTTTGCCTTATCATCCCAACTTAAGCTACGAATCAATACAGAAGCGTTAAGAGAACTGGTCATCAATAGCACAAGAGAAATGAATATCAATGGAGGAACGCTGACCAAAGATCAACAGACCTTTCTTGTCAGTTGGCTGAAAAGTTTCTCGAGTTGTACACTGCGAAGAGTTTGGAGAGACATGGGCCCTTTTTCTTGGCCAAGATATATCAAGGTAACGACTACTTGTTTTTTGTGATACATGTTCATTACAAAACTTTTACTAATCGTTTTTACTCCATCATGGATTTCTCCACACGTGATTTTATAAAACCCTGGTTCGTTCCTCACTGATCTGGAATGATCCGAGGGCTCCTTTCTCAATGCGTTTTGGCATCCGTCTGCAATCAAACCCAGAGCGTTCCCTTCGAAAAGGAACCCTTTAAGCCTGGTTTTCACTAGCGACGCAAGCACAAGCATGACAGTACTTTACGGCTGACTGAATGTTTTGTTCTCTCCAATACAAAGAGGTCAACTAACCGTAGAAGACTAACTGCGCTTGCGTATGACAAAAAAAGCGGCATTGAAAACTCGGACACCTATATCGTGGTAGTTAGTCTAGCCCCGTAAAACACCTATTTGTAATATATAATTGAATTTTCGACAAAACTCTCGGCGTTTGGATCGAGTAGAAGTGGACTGTTGGGTTTTGCAGAGGAAAGACTAACAACGGGAAGCCCCGAAAAGACTTTTCAAGGTTATAGATGAAGTACGGTAAAATGCCGCTTATAAGAAGCGGTCGATTAAACTGAAATTAGCCATCTTAAGCACCCATTGAATAAGAACACTTCAGGCTGATACGAATGAATTGAACCTGGTTCTTTATAAGCTTTATTGGGTAATACGGGAATACAGTCGTGACCGAATAGTAATCCAAATGATTAAATCAGAGCAAGAAAAACTTGATATTTAGTGTTATTTGCACTGAATGAAGATACATTTCTAGTTTAGAGGCTTCTAAATGTCGCAGTTACTCGGTGCATTGCCATCGCAGACGTCACATTCGAATCAACCGTTTTTGTCTTCTAAATCAAGAACCAGCTCGGCCTCATTTTCTCAGACACCCGTTATATAAGAACCGTTTCAACCTGACCTCACTGTATTATTTCAAGGCCCAAACTTGCCTTAAACATGGTTGAAGGTTAAGAGCAGAAATCCTAACATGCTTTTTCGATTCATGGATGCCTTTGTATATTCTGAACGGAGCTAGAGGGAAAGACAGTAGGGTATGGTAATTATGGTAGAGTAGTGTAAGATAAGGGGAAGTAGGAAAAGGAAAGTAACTACGCCACGAGTATATAGTGGTGAGATAGGTAGAAGTGTGAAAACATGGTGTTCTTTCTTCACCATGAGTGTTGTGACCCCTGGATTAACACCCGTGTTGCCTTTAGGCGCAGATAGTAAGTTAAGCATTAACACACCACACCAGTGGAAATCCAAGGTGATCCAGCGTAACTTCGCAAGTCCCCCCCCCCCCCCCCCCCCCATACACACACACACGCTCACTCCGAAAGCTTTTCGAGTATCACATTTTCTACTCCTCTCCTCTCATTCGGCTGAGCTCTACGATCGACACCCTAGGGTTTCTCCCACCTTTTTATTTCCCGAGAAAATGGCCAATTTTGTACACAGATACACCGTTGTATATGGCGTACTTCTTTCGCCGGGGTCGTATTCCTTGGCGAGATCCAACATGTCTTGTTTTCTTAAGAAAAGGAATGACTGGAAAAAGGTTCCTCCAAAGTTCAATCATGTTTACTTGTAGCCTTGTCTGGTTTTGAGAGTCAAGGTCGGCTGATGCAAAGACCATTAAACATCCATTAGACTGATATTTTTTATGGCGATATTCAATACTTGTCTGGCTATAGAACAGCAAGGAAGCCCATGTTACGAGACGATTTTCATTGCAACTCTCAAAAATATTCGTCAATTTAAGTTTCAAAGAGCCGTGGTGGATCCAGTGTGGATTATTGGGTGCAGACCCATTCCCCTTTGGCTGGTAACTTAGATTTTTGAAATAGACAAGACAACGTTTGTCATAGTTTGTACTGAGTTTTGCAAAAATGCCCCCCTCCCCTTCCCCCTTCCCTCTTCAAATTCTGGATCCGCCACTGAAGAGTGAAATTCAGTTCTTAACGTGTCAACCTGCTGGCAATGAATAAGCTTTGTGCCAAACAGCGTAGAGCTAGAAATCGTGGCTGCAAATCGTGTGTGGTGTAACATCGCCTTTCAGCCATCCGAGGTGCAGGGAGGAAAACTGTCACTGCAGTGAAAGAAAACCACCATGTGTATGTTACTGCGTACAAGCATTTTGATTGGTTGAAAAATAGCTTGGCCCTCTGTGTTTGGTTGAAATCTGGCAGTTTCGTGCGTCGCCGTTGAAACGGTTGTACAAAATCCGCGTCAAAAAATACCAACGGGCGTTCAGTATGACATCTAGATGGGAAGCCAAGAGCAGGAAAAAGTAGGGTAAAATAGTAATAAAAGGCCATCTTCAATAAGCCCCTTTACGGTTTAAGAATCGTCTTCAGCGCATGCGATTTTATCCCGAATTTCTCACCTTTTGTTTTAACCTATTGTTCTTGATGAAACAAAAGAAGGTGAGAAATTCGGGATAAAATGGCATGCGCTCTGAAGGCGATTCTTAAACCGTAAAGGGGCTTGTAGGGTGCAGAGTAGAGAAGTATTGTTTAATAAGCAACAGTTCAGTCATTTAGTGTGGTCTTTTTTGAGTCTGTTCCGGCGCAGCCTAATCTAAGGAAGGTCACTGGTGTTTTTGCCCAACCATTCCAACAAGCCCGCAGACTCCAGGTTAATGAGGCTCATCCTACTGCGCTGGCATCGATATATAGTAACCATCATGTGTTGATTTGATTGTAGAGAGCGTATTGTGAATCCGAGAAGTGTTCGCTGGTTCCAACCGTGCAGTGTCTGCCATCTTCTCGTCAATTCTTTTCAGTTCTTCGTTGGTTCTGCCTCCGAGTTAAACGTAATCCTCAATACGTCGGGAGAAAAAATAGGCTGAGGAGACGGCGCTTCTGGTGTCGCTGGATCAGATACTACCAACCAATCACCACTGGATGTTCGTGAGGCTGCCAGTCATAATATGGCCATATATGGACATGATGGCAATCGTAATTTATCCATATATGGATTGGTAACAGCCATATATGGACAAACTGTTGATCTTAACATCCATATATGAAATATCAACCAGATTATAGCCATATATGGACGTGTTGTCAATCGTAATATATGATGGATTTGTTATCTGTGGTTATATGGACATGTTAACAATTATAATAACCTTATATGGGCATACTGTCAATCATATTATATCTATATATAGACATATTTAACCAATCAGAACCATACATCCATATATGGGACTCCTAACCGGCAAGCCTTCATGTTATTATTATTCATAATATTTTAGGGTGTTTTAGGGAGAGGGAATTCTGGGTACCTTTTACAATGCATTTCCATCCGTTGGTTTGAAGACCATATATTACAATATTTCGATTTGGAGAGTACGTTTAGATGACCAAGAATTAGTTTTTCAAGCATTAACCTTCTATTGTAGCGCGTAAACGCGATAGTTGCCGATGGCTCTTTAAGAAATTCGTTGGTGGAAACCACTCTGTTTGTGTGAATCCTATAATCTGTAAATACGGCTTTCATATCAACTACACTTCACTATTCAATACACGAGTATTATTTATGCCAGAAAAAAAAGATGTTGGAAATGAAACATAACTCGCATGTTTCCCAAGACATCACTCGGCATGACAACCATGTTTGTTAAACCTGTTATATATCAAACCATAACAATCAGTAGTATATTTTTTCCCACTATGTCCCTCAACTTTTATGTTCTACATTTTTACTGATGTAATTGACCCACCCAAATCCATGTCATTTGTTGACAGCTTATTCTAGTAACCACGAAATTACTTGATCATCGCTCATCATATCCAAAATTTTCAAATATATACTCGATGTATAAATATTTCTCACTGTATTTTTTCAATAAAAGGTGAACATAAAAATCTTGCAATCTCTTTTCTGTCTTTTATTAACGATAACGCTCTTGTTAAGAACACATATCGCACGAAAGCACTGCTTGCCAGTCACGTGAATGTCTATGTCACGTGACAGCAGTGTTCTCTTGTCACGTGATAGCGATGTTTGGTGTTCACGTGTTTATAGCCAAGTATCGTAATTATGTAAAACGTTTGATGAAGTTGTACAGAAAATCTAGCCTATGAACTTCAAACGAAAATTCAAATTGTAAACTTTGGCTTTCAACAGTCGAGAATTGTCTGGAAAGCAAACCTTTGTACAATCAGAGGTTTCGTAGTAGTGGCCTACAAAGTTTATATGCTTCCTTCATTCCTTTTATAATATATATCAACTAGACACGAGACTAAGGAATTGTACGCATAAGTAAATGTTTGCACAATCTGGTCTGTCGTGATGGCTATCCATGCGTGACGAACGTAAATGCCGGTGTTGTCTTATCCCTCCTTTTCTAGGTCTTTTTTTTCTTGCTTGCTTTAGTTCTCTTATCGTTCGTGTAGTTCTTCCAGTACACTGGCTTCTTGTTCTGCTTGTAGTTCTGGTTTTCTTTGGTTGTCTTGCCGCCATATTCCTACGGCGATCTACCGTTGTAATATTTCTTGGTTGAGTTCATCATCAGTTGATTAACCTTTTTGGCCTCTTTAAATACGATCTGTTTCCGGACAATAACATTTAGGCACGTAGAACACTTCAAAACCGGATTTATACTTCTAGAGTACCAACTCAGAGTAGGGAGGAGGGGTGGGAAGCATTCTTGATGGATTATTTCATTTGAAATTTCTGCTCACACTCCAGGAGCTGCACCCAGATGTGTAGAGGGTGAGAGCCGTTTGTACAATAGCCCACTTTCGATATTCTGGTCGAGTGATCACGAACAAAGCCATTCAAAACGAGGCCCAGGGGAAACAAAAGAATATATTAGGATCATCCTTTGTTTCCCCTGGGCCTCGTTATGAATTACTTTGTCTGTGATCACTCGACCAGAATATCGAAAGTGGGCTATTGCGTCATCTTCTGACAAATTCAGTGAAACAGGAGAATTTTTTTTTTTGGACGGGGGAGGGGGAGGTGAAGGAGGGAAGTAGTGACTGACGGGGGTGGGGTGGGGTGATCGTATTTTTTTTTCTAATGCGTAGAAGTGAATTCCTTGTCCGTGTTACCTTGATCCCTAGTGTACACTAAATCCAATAATGATGACACAAGGATTCACATTACTGAATAATCAACCTCCAGCTTACATGTAGAATCAGTCTCTTCTCCTCTACCATACAGTGAATGTGCTGCCCTGCCCGTTTCCTTTTGCTTCAAAACGTTCACTCCAACGTAGTTTTTCGATTTTGCAAGTGATGCAAAACGTTTAATAAATCTATCTTTTTTACAACAATATTTTCTCATATTTCACTCAACGTAGTCGTAGCAAGTCCATAGTGGGTTCTAGTCACACGATAAGCATATCTACCCCAGTCGATCGGGGCTGAAAGCCTGGTGCTTTCTCTACAGAGCCAAGTATTACTCGTCCAGTTTGCTTCTTGCGTCGAATCTGTTTTCAGTTGGTTTTCGCGCGAAAATGAAGGCCAAATTCTGGTACTTGCGGCAGTAGTGAAAACCAGAAAAGAGATGTTGCTTTTAGCTTGTCATTGTTCCTTGTAAAGGAAGTTCATAATGGACCGTGAAAGGAAACTGTGTCAGCGTTACTTGAGTATGGTAACTTTGTCAAACCATTCCGGTTCTAAATGTGCTTAATTACATGACTAAATTAACGATAACGGTAAAATATGTCTCAAAGGCAATTTTTTAATGTCATTTCTAACGATATCTAATCGAGAGCTTACTGTATGACGCAAAATACTTTTTTTATTCACAAGTTTCACAAGTAAAGAGATCTCCGCGATACCAGATCGTCAGTACGCAAATGATACCGTATGAAGTAAATTAGGTTTCGATATTCGCTATAAACCTACGGGAAATTAAAGTTCTCAATATAAATTGTTACGATTTAGCGACTTATTGTGGTGATTGTGTACCTTTCTACTCGATGTGTACTTATCGTACACTTGTACAAATACGAAGGTGACAAATTGGAACGGTGTTTAACAGTGAAAAACAATTGAAGAATCTTTCAACCGACAAATAGAAAACTTAAACGCACTTCAACTTGTACAAGTTGTATTGTGTTGAAACAACGTTATTTCGTATTCTTTTTTTCTGAAGTCAAATACCATTCCAATTTGTTTTTTCAATCACTTGAAGTTCCGTCTAGAGTTTTGACCTGTTCTTTGCTGATGCAAAGAAGTGGTGACGAGAAGTCTGTGCGATAAGAATCAAAAGCTAACCCTTGTTTGTCTTTGATATCATTCGTCTTTGGATTTACTCTGGGAACACATACATTTACACTTGGTAATCACAGCCAAAGAAGTCTTCATCCACTGACATGAGAGACGTGGATCTTTGCCTTTCCTCGCGCAGATCCATCGCAGCGCGGCGATATTTTTGGTTTCGGCTTTCTTGCATCTCATCCCCTTAGGAAATGAACAAGAGGGTTTCTTTGCACACCGCCCCACGTTTCGCCAAGGCGGCCAGTACCGTTGACCAAAATATTTCCACTTGGACATGACAGGACAGGAGGACATTTTCCATAGCCAAAGCTGCAGCTTCCTACTTGCTCGCGGCCCAAGGTTCTTTTTCAATCCTGGCATCGTAAAATCAAGATCTCTGATGTTTTTAGGCATCGAACGAACTAAGAGTTTGCGGTAGACTTGCAGCTCACGGCTGTCGTTCTGTTTACGCAGTGAGACTTGTTCTCTACTCACTGCAACATACTTGGAATCTGCGTCTTTACCAAGGAGTCTTCGTAATGAGGTAGGGTTTAAATCCTCAACTCCGGGGCTTGGGTAGTACGCAGGTTCTGTAATGAAGGAGTTTTTGGGTCCTGTAGCATCTCTTTTCGCGGGTTTTAGTCTGTCGAAACTTGCTTTGGAGTTTAACATATCGTTATCATTCAGCTGGCATGAGGCGGTAGTGACAACTAGCCACCATACTACCATACGGTAGACATGGACTCTTGCTGACATGTTCTTGTTCTGTTTGTTAGGGTCTTTTCTTGATAGGTACTGATAATCTGCCTTAACTGGTCGAGTTGCTACCTCAATTGGATAGGCACTTGAAGGTATGATCACTTGAGTCAAGACTGGATGGTTGTGCTAGCTCACCCAGCTCACTGCCTCTTGTATCAGCAGTCTTATCTGAAGACGTTAGATTACAACATTACTAAACATTACCTTTGAGATGAATGTCAATATCTTCTAGATTACGCGCTTCCCGTCCATGTGAACAGTGTTTGTATTAGAGCGCCGCACGTCTAGACCTCCGTAGCGCGCATTTGACATGGCTATAAGCTGCAGGAATGGAAATACGTACTGTACACTTCAACTCATCAATGCTCTAAACTGGCTTAAGGGAAGACAACTAAACAACAGAATTGAAATTCAAATGCGCACAACTCTGTGAACGCACAAAGTTGGATTCATTTGTTACAAAGAAAGGAGTTTGAAGAGCATACGGTTTGCAGCAATAAAACAGGTTAGTGAAAAGCAATCATCCCAACGTGCGCAGAGAGTAATCAAAAAGGTCTTGGAGTCTTTCACCATCATCATCAGATATTCAATGGTTTGCGTGCTTTGTTATTTTTGAAGGCTGAAGATAAGAGTGTTGTTCGAGCATGTAATCCCTTTATAGATATGAAGTACTCTTTCCTTTTCTTTCCGACTCGGGCAGGTTTTTTTTTCTTTCCAGAGAGTGTAGCATTACAGTTTATCAATGTTGTATCATAATCCAATCGCGCAAATGCCTGGCCTTCTTGACTCGTGATTAGCCAATTAACTAATGGATCGTTGATAGCCACATTGATGCATTTAACCACACGTTAAGGAAACTCACAAAATCTATACATCGAGTTATCAAATAAACACTGAAGATAGTTTTGCCGAGTAGAAGAAGCTTTTATATCTTGAATTTCTTGCCTGCAATGTCGAGGAGAATGAAGTTTGTTTAAAATCATAACAGTCTTTCTAGCGATCCGCCTAGTCGATAATATGGTAATTATAGCCTAATTGACTGACAAGGAATACTTGTGTTTATTTGTCCGCGGCACGGGATGCGAGGACGCGTGGCACCGCAAAGATGTGGCTTACGTGTGTTACTGATGCTTATCAGTCTTCATCTGCTTTGAAATCGCTACCACGTTCTTTTTTGAGCTCTTCTATCTGGTCGGTATTTTGAGCTTTTAACTGTTTTTGTCGAGGTTGATCTTTTGGTGACTCAGATGTCGAGCAAATGTGCGATAGCATCGGTGGGTCTCGAGACTGGTTCAGTGTTGTTGTTTATACTATCAACATAATCCATCACTTGAATAATCCCTCTTACTCGCTCCTTTGAGGGTAATCCACTTCATTGTACTGGCTCAATGTACCCACCATCGAGACGTCCTAGTGAGCCACCTCACATTGACGCACTATAGCACTAGTTTCTTTTCTTTTCTTTTCTTTTTTTTTTTTTCACGGTAAGACTCAGACGACTTTTACGGCTAAAATAAATTCCTTGGCTATTTGACGGAATTGTCTGATTATTATCAGTCAATGTGGGTGGTACGGCATGCATTTAGAGCAAGAACTCTTGCATTTTTGCCAGACTAGTGGCTCTGGGCGATGACTTGTGTATTATTACAGGCCTTTCCTAATTGACTCCAAGTCCATCAAACAAGTCATCATATTCAACTTGGTGTGAATCCGCCAACATATGGTTGAAACATGCAGTGATTTCTCCTCGTGTAGCTAACAAGGAATATTCATTCAACACTCTACTGTTGAAGATTCTTTCTCCTCTTCAAGGGCGTGGCGGTAAGACCTATGACCTGAGTAGAACTGGGGAACGGAAGTAACCTTGCAATATTGATGTCGGAGGTCTGTTTTAGCATTAATATTTTGAAACCCGACTAAAACATTAACTAAAAGACGTTCCTAGAAATCACATCGTCATTTGTTTGTTGTCAGTGCTAACGCGAGAAGTGGTTCTTCCGATAGACACTGAAATGGCTTGCTGACACTCTATTGGCTTCAATCAGTCGTGCTCTAACTGGGTCAGCTACTGCAGTGGACATTGAAAAACCATTCGAATGCCGGCATTTAAATTGTTTCTTGACATTATATTTGCTTTAATCGACGCTACTTTAACTAAGATAATCGCTGTAGACAATGGAAAACCATTTGAATGTCAATAGGCACTGAGATGGCTTCTTGACATTGTGTTGGATTGAAATGACCTTACTGGGACTCGTTGGAAAGCCATCCGAATGTTGTCTGCTATCTTTGGCTAAACTATTTGCAACAGATAGTGATGTAGAGCCTTTTCCTTGATTATTTTCGCTCAGTTAATAAACAAAATGTAAGGTGTTCGTCTTTTGTACAAAATTCCAACAAAGTACGCGTTCTTCTTCATCGTTTCTATTTTAGTTCCCGGTACATATCATTTGACTACGTTTTCTTTTCTTCCTTTCCTTTTTTCCTATAAATTTCGTTAAACGTTTTAGAGTACGTCAAAAAGTCGGGGTCCTTGTCGCTGAAATATTCCGACGTGCACAGGGTAAGATCACGTGGCAGTCTTTCAGTTGGCGCAATTATGGTGTATGGTGTATGGTGTATGGTGTATGGTGTATGGTGTATGGTGTATGGTGTATGGTAGTGATCATGCCTTTACTCACCTTGCCTCAAGGGTCATCTGATGACACTTGTGCGATGGATGGGGCAGTATTCTCTTTTTTATAGCTTGTTACTGTTACTAAAAATAACTCGCGGTCGTAGAGATATGTCAGAGATAGTATCATTGGGAAAACCCTTGCTTTTAGACTGTGAAAAGCCGACTCAGCTTTCGAGAGTCAATGATATTGTGTTGCAGTACTAGTACATCGGCAAGTATGATACAGATGTAGTCAGGCTAATTTGTTACTGTAGATTCATAACATTCTACAATAAGCAGTTAGGTGGAATGTCCAGCCGTTCGTTACCGAGCCAGTTTTGTTCAAGCAGTCACTCAGCAAGTCTTAAAGGTTCCTTCAAGATTTTTCTTCTTGCTCGATGCTTTGATCTTCATAGATAACAACAGAAAGTCACTAATAAGAATTCCACATGTCCACAAATTCCTTGTTGTACCTGATATTTGTTCCTCTTTGGAAAGGATTATCAAAACACTCAAGCTAATTGATATCGAAGTGAAATCTATAGTTTTGAAATGTTTTCTCTTGCTAATAACTGGGCAAAAAGGGTCAAAAGATTTCCTTTCTATGCATGCTCAATACCCTAATTCATTGAGGACAACGAAAAAACGCAGTGCGCATGCTTAGGAAATTGGCGGGAAAGTGCAAAGGCAGATTGTCATGATGGCTGGTCAAGTTCTTAACTCACCCTTGCCTAGGCCGGGATCTACATCTAGGACAAGTGATGGATCTTTTGCTTAATGAGAATGGCACGGATAGTATAAAACTAATAAATCTATGGTGTAAACGTATCTTAAAAGTAAATAAAAGTGGTTAAGAGAATACAATAAGATGAAATGTAAAAATTATTAATATATGGCTACCCCCCCTCCCCCCAAAAACTAATAAAATGAATGAATGGTAATTGAGGTCGCCAGCTGCCTCGCTATCGTCACAACATTGAGTAAACACTCGTATTATTCTAAACTTTCGTCCTCTGACGGCACGCGACTATGACGTAATCAGTAGGTTATAGACGTTACAACGAGGCAAGATGTATCGTCTATTGTCATTTGACTCATTGTTTACTTCCGTTCCAAACTAACAGTTTTCATATCTCAAAATAATTGTAGCGATGTAGCTATTCTTCCTGACCCCTTTACTGCACGTGAGACAATAATTCTCAATTTTCAGGAGACCAAAACTGGTTTATTTGTCCTCCAAAGCATGCAAGGGCTTGATCTATCTATGAAAACAATGACATTCCCTGGCCGACGTAACGTTACGGTAGGGTTTCTTCTTTTCCTACACTCCGAGGCTGGGACCAAATTGAACCATCGTTCATGAACGTTGTACGTTAACCATTCGCATACAAAACTGTTTTATCTGGGCAAAATTTTAAGCGCGTGGTGCTTAATGCTTTTGTAAGTTTGGCAGGGTAATGTGCCATGTAGACTAACTCAAGTTTCATTGAGTAGCAAAGTCATTCAAGCAGAAACCGATAGACGATCAAAGAGGAGATTGAATCGTGACGAGCTATAATAGGTGAACCTTGATTACTCGCCCGCAGGCACTGATGCTAAGGATAGTGAACGTACCTAGCCCAACACCCAGGAGAACAGTCAATCTACACTTGTACTCTCAATTGAGTTCGAAAATAGCTAAGGAATCTCTTGAAATATATTTCTCTCGCCTCCAGCCTGTTTACCTTTGATGCAGGAAGCATGCGCATGACCGATGCGAGAGGCCAAAAGACACCAGAACGCGCGCAGATTACCATTGTAGCGTGATCAAAATGCTTTCTTATTTACAAGTAGTTGTTCATATACCAGTGTCCACTTACCACAGTTGCTAAGTTTGAGTCAGATCCCCTCGTAGCAAGTTGTGCTTGTTCCAAATCAGCGCTGCCGTATATTTAGACCAGTCTGTTCATTGAATGGTTAACACGGTATGTTCGAATACCCCGCAACACCTACAAACTAATTAAGTTCGTGTGCTGTTGTCAATAAATGTGTTGTGAGGCCGCTTTCATCAGTTTTTTTTGTAACAGATGTTAGTGATAGATCGGGCTATTGTCAAGTTAACGCTTTGCATCTTCAAAAGGCACGCTTTTCTTCCCTTGAATATGAGAAACTATGAATAACCTTTCCTTTTTTTCAGTCCTTCACGTGGGAAACAACAATGATATGCATTGCTTGAAGTCTGTTGTCGACAGTATTCTTTGAAGTTTATCCGATATTCTGGGTGGCTTCGATTTGCCGGAAATTTTGTAACACTATTTCCTTTGCTTGGACGGAATAAGATAGCATGCCCCACGAGATGGGAGACGTTCTGAGCAACCCTGAAAGTTGACGTTCACTGGAGGGATGCTGGAGGAAATTGGCGGGAACTGGGTTGCGCTTCGCGATGGAAACATTTTGAAATTATACGACACCGAAACAATAACATAAGACGAAAATAACAAAACAAAAAACAACGAAAAATCAGGAAACGACCATCAAAGGAAAGTACTAGAAATATGTGGATGAATGGCCAGCATTCCGGTCCAACAAGAAGGAACTGCGCACCTCACTGAAGATACGGATGAAAAAAAAATTCCTCGCCGTGCTTTTGCCTATTCTGCTACATTCCCTGGGTCACCGAAAAGGAACAAAGCTTCTCGAATGAACCAGCTTCTTCAGCAAGAAGGGGAGAAACCATTAATATGCTTTGATGCAAAGACAACAACGTTCATGTGTCCCACCCCAGAAAATACTTGCTCTTCTCCTAGTAAATAAAGAGGACATAAAGAAGTCTTTGATATGTATTTTTATATAATTAATGCTAAAAAATGGGAAAGGCTAGGCTTGTTTGACGTTTTCTTGAGCATTTTACAAGAATTCGATGACTTGCAAGGTAGCCTGTCGGCGGAAATCCACTTGTGAAGATCAGACATCCAAGAAGTGCGCCCAAGGGGAAGAGGAGTTTTTCGTATACAAAGCGAAAAGAGACAAGTTGTGGCGTGGTGAGTAATAAGGAAACACATCCGATGTTAAGTCACCTTGTTAATCCCAACATTGACAACTAGCCCGAGGGAATGAAATGATAGTCCTAACGATCAAATGATATGTCCTTCGTGTTTGTTAAACGAGAAACTAGCGTTACACAAGCACTTCGTGTACATCCACTCCTGTGCTATCAAACGAGCAATCAACTATCTGTCAAGGGTTTTTGCCTTGGACAAAAGTATTCAGCGATACACGTGGGATAGTATTTAAGAGGTTCTAAGGATTAGCCAGTTTTGACCTCCCATCGATCCTGCACGAATTAATATCGAAAGCATGATCAAGCTGTTTCTAATCATAGCCAAATGCTTACGGTGGACATACAGGACGCAATAAGTTTAGGATAAGTTCATTTGATAAATTAATTGGGATATCTTTGAGAGTTGATGATCAGATTGGCCTGGCCCTCACGCTCATGACAAATCGCGCGCATCAAGAGAAAACGACTTTATATCTCCAGCGCATCGTATCATCTGGTCGTTTGTGTTTGGTTTTGTTTTCCTTGCTTTGCTCGTGCTCTTGTTATTCTCGTAGTTGTCAATCACAGTGAGTTAGCGATAAAAGTGAGCGTACCAATGTTGTTCATGATGTTGTATGTTTTCCTGGGTGGATGTTTTCGTATGCACTCGTATAGGTGTCGTTCAAGTGCTTGTGTTTGGGAGAGAGCTGCAAACTGTGTGTGAGAGAAAACAGGCTTGCGTCCCCAGTCCTTATGCGTCAGCGGTATTTGGTTTAATCGATGCTAGCCATTCTCTGGCACTGTTACTTGATTGACAGGATAAAAAATCTACAGATTCTTGACGTTAAATTAACCCGACCTGTCTACGAATAAGACTACAGGGCTCGAAAGTTCTTGAACAACCGTCAATAGATTGGTCTTTTAATGATGGACTACGCGGCGATCCCGACGAATAAGGCCTTAGGGAAACGTCAAACTTTATGCATCGAACTCAATTGTATCAAAGAATGCCTCTCATTATCCATCATTTTATCGCTGCATGGGAGGTACGACGTTTGCCCTGGGCCTAAGGCTCCTTATCTCGCATAGCCTGGGTATCAGGCCCTGTTTGGGAGGGAAAAGGAAGGAAGGAAGGAAAGGAGGGCCTGACACAAAGGCACTTTCGTACTTGTGTGCGAGTCCAGAATCTTTCAGCAAGACAGTTCGCAGTTATTCGGGCATGTCACGCCATTGCTGTGTGACACTACAACCGAACTGGAAAAGATTAGAAAGAGATGATGAATTAATGAAGCATTTTCTAGATTCCAATTAAAACCAAATAAAACGATGAACACTAGTAATCCGATAATCAGTAGAAAGCAAACCCAGCCGGCTGTCAAAGCCATCAGGCTAAGGCGAGACATGAATTGGGCTTAGAGCAGATCTGAGTGTTCATTTGCTGAGTTAATAACCTTTTCAGTCACGTGACAATGTTGTCCCATTTCAGACCACGTGTCATTCCCAAGAGTATCATTCTTTTGTTTAACGGTTGTGCATGAGAAGACACATGAATATGGATACACCTTAAACAAAGAATCATATTCTCTTGGGAAT